>JAVFBZ010038022.1:0-28484 GCA_032466195.1 Katharina tunicata
TGTTATTTTACAATAAATATTGTAAATATATAAAATCGCTGATCGTTTTCTTTCTGTTTGGTGTCTACCGTAACAACCCCCATTCTTCTTCAACATGCTGAGGATTTAAAACCATGTAATGGGCATAGTTGAAATTGTCGCTACTTTATCGGGATTAAAAATCAACAAAACAAAATCTGAAGCTATGTGGCTGGGCAGTGAACGATTCTGTAAAAGAAAATTAAGATATATTAGTTCAGTTCAGCTATCTTTAATGATAGTGAAAGGTATATATAATAATTAAATTTAGTATTAAACATTCAACATCCAGACCAATCGGGCTTATCATCCACTTTAAATATTTTGTAAAGCACCATTACGTGTTCTCAAAGAATATAGCATCTCCCTACTTTTACAATAAGATGTCTTAATAAAATGATGTTTTGCCAGTGTGATTCGAACAAAAAAAAAATCTTTTCACCAAGCTCTATGTTGTCTTTAAAATTGACTCTATCTAAAAAAAAAAGAAGTACAGTTAAAAATAAAGTGGATTTCACCCTCAATACTATTATCATTACATAGCTGACAAATTATTTCGTTAACCTTTTCCCCTCTACCGACCTCAACACGTAGAGGTAAAACCCCGCACCTAAATTGGGCTACCACAGAACGTTCAAAACGAGATACATTATAAAGGAGGTATTTTTCTGATTTATTTGCACGTTAACATGCCATATATGTTCTAAGTTGTGGTTTTTGTCAAAACAGTAGTAGACCAGTTTAGTGATATATGGTCGCCAAACAATGTTTTTAATTCCAAAAGTTCACACTTTCTTATTTTTCAAAACAGATCCCCATACCTGTCTCATATAGTATACGTCTTTCACATGAGAATTCCATTTTCCTGTACTTCGTATATCCTCAGAAAACAGAAATTGTGTTACTCTGGACTCATCCAGTGAAACCAAGCGATTCCATAAGCGAACATCTTCTTTAACCATCCCATAACTCCACGAATAGCATCCAGAGGAGTTAACTTATGGGCGTTAAAAAAGTATCTTTGTGCTCTATAAATAACATTTATACAACATTGGAGAGTTTTTCTATCATACCCCAATACACCTACTGCATAGTTTAGTATTGGTATGACACCATTATAAAACGACGTACTTAACGGTTGAAAGCTGACATTTGGGGGAAATTTTACACTTATTGGTTAGCATTCCTAATGCTCGACCACCTGAATCGGATAGTAGTTTGACATTTTAAATGCTCATTAAATATCACACATATATATTTATAATTACTTACATAATCTATTACATTGTCCTGTTTCTGGACCAATTACTCACAACGTCGGGCAACATTTGTATATCGTTTTCATTGTCAGAGAGAAAGACTAGATCAACACCACGATTCTTAATTTCCTCCAATAGACCATTGGTGTAGATGGAGAACATTGTTGGCGATAGGGTATACCTTTTTTAACCCAGGATGTAGTATTGAACTAGTCCGTAACATATTCATTGACTTTTACAGCGGATAATGTATTTGTGTACATTCGCTTGATAATATTGTAGATAGGTCTATCAATACAAATATTTAACAGTTTGTAGCATAGCAGATCCCTATTTACCAAATCAAATGCCATTTTATGTAAAACATGCAAAAACAGACTGTCCTAGTGATACGTTATTATCAACAATACTGTTAACACTGCATATATGTTCAGTACAGGATCTACCTAATAGAAAACCATTTTGCTCGTCTACCAATACATTATTTTTATCAGCATACATACATATTCTTTTGCTCAAAACACTATTAGGTATTTTATAGATACATGATAATATGCTGATACCTCGATAGTTATTTGGCACTCTATGATCAGTTTTAACATCCTTTAACAATGGACAAATAATAGCTTTTAACCACACGCTGGGAATTACATTATTTTCTAAGCATTGATTGAAACAAGATAGTAACATGTTTTTAACCGGGTTATATTTCAACATTTCTTTAGGGATATCAGCCACACCTGGTGTTTAATAGTTTTTTGATCTATTGACTGTCTCGAAATTTCAAACCACTCACATTGTTGGTTAATAGCCCTATTTTATTCTGTGGAATTTTCAGGGTTTGACAGCTCCCCTCTGTTTTATTTACTCTGTTCATAAAATGCATGAGACGATACATTATACACTCGTTGATATTTATCAGACCAGTGTGCAAATAAAGCTTCCTTATTAAACGGGCTCTAAAACCAAATTAAATTAAAATTGTATGTATTTATTTTAGTGGGTACCAAAGAGCCTCGCAAATAGTAGAAAACTGTTCAAATAGACTTGATAAGGCAAAATCTATAATTTATAAGTGAAATAAAATAAATCTAAGTATAATTGGGAAAATCTAGATCACTAAGACTTTCTTGTTATCGTTACTTAATTTTGTCATGCTGTCATTGATTATTCCAGACAAGATATTAATGGATGTTTTTTTTTAAAATTTATATTGACTCAAATAGTCTTATACATGGCATAAAACGGCTATGAAGCAAACATAATAAATACTGCTGTTAAATGCCTTCCAGATAATACCTAGACGTGAAAAACGAATGGAACACATGTAACAAATATTTGTTACCAAAAAAAAAACGAAATCGCCCCAAGCCCATCTATACTTGAAAAGTAAGCAAATAGTGCAAATTATGTTTTCTTCTTAGAAAACGATTTTCCAGGAAAACACTGAATTAGAGAGGGCAATGTGTCAAAAGAACTATTCATGGTTATTACAAACGAATTCTTCAAATCAGAAGTTTTGATATACTGTTTAATTTATAAGATTATGGCAATGGTCTATAGAGACATGTATTTGTTATTATTGTCAATTGTAGACGTCCCGCAGTCATCTGGATCGCTGTTTTAACTATTCATTGCTGTTTACTGTGTCTCGTTTTGTTTTACTTTACCATCCATTAAATTTAAGCCAGAGAAAGCGTTTGTAACTCTATTTAATTCCATTATAATAAACACTTCCGGAATGAATGCAGACAGTACAGGGAGAGTCTAACTTTATGTGTCACCGCTGGATGCAGACTATCGGATACTATCTCGTAAAGTTTATTAACGTTAAGGATTCACGGAACTGCAAAGCGGAGACCTTCTTTTAATGACACGCGTACAATTAATGGATCTCGTTCAGTGAGCAATTTAAGAATCTTTCCGGATGTTCTTTTACATCCTGGTTTCCTGCATTTATATCAGGTTCAGGCCCACAATTATTCCTCTTCATTAGGGCTCTAATTATCGTCAGATTTTTATGCGCCAATTTCAAGGTAATTCATTTCAATAGACATTTATTAGACCTTGACGTTAAAACCATAAATATAGACACATAACTTATTAATACATACAGAAAATAACATTATATATATTGAATTGCGTAGGCGGAATATAATGTGGTGACAACCACATGGTTTTAATCAGTTTAATGTATGTGATGTAGAATCCCATTGATATATACAGGTAAACCATTTCATAACCCCCCCCCCCCCACCAAAAAAAAAAAACATTACGTGAATAATGTCTACGTTGCACATCTACGAACACAGAAAAAACGCTGTGTATCAGTGTCGAAGTGGCATGCTTATTAATTTCTGAGCTATGGCTCAGACAAAAAAATCACGCATAATTTATGTGCAAAGTTATATAATTTAAATAGAAATTTGCATAATAAGCGATAAAACGCTAATTTGTAATCGTTTAAAGTAATGTTAAAAATCGCAAGATCCCAATTCATTTTTTTAAAGTGGTTAACACCTCTCCTGCATCTCCCGTGAACATGTCTCCTGCCTCTCCGGTAAACACATCTCCTGCCGGAAATTTTTTGTGATTTGTATTCGGAAACGGTTATCTCTTTGTTTTGTTATATACAACAAATGAAGAGAAACTAAGAAAAGGTAGTGTGGCTACAATTGTCTTAAGTTTGTTTAAAGACCAACCTTTGTCTTCTTGATGCAAATTAATCCTGGTTATGATGTACTTTGTGTTTGATATGTGCCCAGTCGGCTAATAACACGTTTCCGCGCGTATCATTTAAGAAGGCTACCCATTGTTTTTCCTTCTATTGTGCATGTTTCTTTAACTAAAGCTCAACCGGCGAGTTTAAAGTTGATCATTAAGCCAGCCATCAGACTTTCTACAAATGTACAATGTCTGTTCGACAGAACACATATGGTTTTCGTTTTTGAGTGCTATGCTTTCTTGGCCATCGAGCAAATGTTGTGTTGCTCTCTTGGGACTCCACCACCACCATAGCTTGGCTTCATACAGGATATCATAGCTATGTGCGTCTCGATGGGTTAGACTGCTACTCAACTCGCAGTTACCACAATTATCTGTACTGTTTTTAAAAATCAGCATTGAAACAGCGAATACTCTGATCAGCTTCATCAGGATATATGCCTATCTGGTTTATACAGATAATCGCTGTTTTCTTAGACATAAGAAATATCACTAAACATAAAATTATAAAGACATGAAGGTGTTATATTTTATTTGTATATTCACAGACGAAGATACTAATATACAATTCTTTACTACAGCTTGTGTAGCCTATTCGCTATATATTTCTGACAATAATTATAAACATGGGAATTAATTATTGAACATTTATTTGTGAAACGAAACCAAAATAGCACTATCCGGCCAATTTAGTTTTAAGTCTGCAGTATTGTCCACTATGAATTCAGATATGAGCCCTTTAATATCGGATCTTAGCTTCAATGCCTGTCCAGTAATCTCCCAAATGCGCAGTACAGGATACGGAATGCAGAGTGCAACTCAGCATCAAGTACAAACGTTCAGTTTACTTATTCCAGTAGACAATGTATACATTTTAAAAGTTCGACATTAATGGGAAATGAATAAGGTTGAACAAAATTAATCATAATCCGATATTCTCTGAAAAGAACAAATAATATAAATTATATAACAATTATTAACCTTAATCACGTCTAATGTGCTACTAGATTTAAATATTGTGGCAGTCTGGCTTATTTCACATCAGGTACATTATGCTGGACAATTCACAGTTCAAAATGCGACGTCTAACCTTAGCTGTCAAACATTCTTAAATTTTACAAACACATTTACAGATTTTTTTCTAATCCGACTATTGATCTGTTGCCTAGCACGACTTACTGGAATAAATGAACATTGACACATATTAAGCAACTGCTTTTAAACTAATTGGTTTGTTTTGGTTGAAGTGTGAGGCATATTTTTTATTATACTTCAATAAACAAACATACTACCGTACAATCAAACCACCCGGGCAATTCCGTTAAACGCTGAAACAATAAACACATGTCTGGGTTACTACTCAATCGACTCTGAGAGACGATTCACATTTGATATGACCAGTGCAGTTAACGGCACGTGTCGTCCATACAGTAGATATAGATTCCATTCAAAAAAAACTTATCGAAACAAGGCATTCTCCCATAACCAAATATAAAAATCGAGTTTATGAAATATAATACAGTAACAATTGTCATCATCAGGAGTGTGTATAAATATTGAAATTATCTTCGCTAACTTGGGCTATGTCAAGTTGTGGAAGAATACAAATTGCAATGTTTGTCAACGCTTCCCGTTCATAGAGCTGACAAACTGCCTGAAGACTCAAATAACATTCATAGAAATTTGCGAGAATTTATTGTTTTAGTATGCAGTGTAAGAATACTGTCTGATGTTCCTTTACTTGCTGGTTTCCTTCACTGGTATTCCGTTTCTGAATATAATTACCCCAGTGGATGGAAGAGCAACTATTATGGAATGAAAAGAACCACCAAGTATAAATGAGGCTTATGACTTTAACTGTTCAAATTGTACGTGATTGTTGATAATTGCTAATTGCTTTCTCCTTTTTTATAAATATTAGTTTCATTGTAACTGTCGTTTTATACCAATGCTTTTCGTTTTCATTGATTTGGAATTCAAAAGATCAAATTCGTGTTTGCTGATAACCCAACTGGCTCAAAAATATACACATTTGTGAAATAAATTTTGTGTCGTCTAGAAAGTGACCATTAACATTATTTTCGTTTTGGGGGATAAGCCAAACATTCTGTGAGACTGAACAAATTCTAGCCCAGAACATTTTGCAGGCTTAGACAAAATACTATTTGGTACCTGACCCTGAGAGTCGTGGGTTCCATTCGAACGAAAATAATGCATATACATTTTTACTTTGATCGGAAAGATGGCATTGTATTTGTCCCGAATACACGACATATGTAACCCGTTGTGATTATTAGCTTAACGGATGGTAATCAATGTCACAAACAGACAATAGTAGAAGGCTATCAAAGATAACGAGTGAATGAATGAATAATACTGGAAGAAAAGTAATGAATAATGCATGTTTTATTGTCTCACGTCTTCAATTCGTATGTATTTTCATATGAAATTTAACTCGTATTGACCGTAATTAAGAAAAAAATTACAATTAAGTGTCGCATGCAGATTAATGTACTTGTTAATTCATGTTATTATAAATTCCCTATTACATTAACGCTGCCAGTCCCTTTATTTCGCATGCAGATTAATGTACTTGTTAATTCATGTTATTATAAATTCCCAATCTACATTAACGCTGCCAGTCTCTTTATTTCTCCCCTGGCTCACAATGTATGTAAAGTGTTACAATTTATTGTTTGAAGTGTTAAGTAATCCAACTACCCGTTTGTTACTTGTCCCGATGAGTACATCAATCAATTATGTCGCTTTTAAAGAATTATTTATGACCTGGTTGGTGTTAACAGCTTTATTTTATCTACATTTATTTATATCTGCAGAATTGTAATGTGATTATGTGCATTGAAAACGCACTTCATTGCTTTTTTTATTTCGCACAATTGTCGAATGCATTAGTGAAAACGAATACCAGTTAAATCCACGTATCTAGGTTATTATATTAAAAAATCAAACATAGATTTTAAAAGAAAAAAGTGTTCGGAATTTGACAAGGTACACAATTATAGAGCATTGTAGAGCTTGTTGTTGTTGACCTATAGGCTAAACAGATATTTGATTCGGCCAACGAACCGCTGATAACTACTCCGCTGTGTTTATCGTCGCACTTGTTTATCTTTTCCGAAGACTAACATCTCTTCATTGTTTTACATTAACGTACAATCTAAGGCGAACCTCATCCAGTGGTGATAACCCTTACACTACTGAAATCAACTTATTTGCATTCAAATTGCCGAAATATTTTCTAGTGTTTCAAACAATAAAGTGTGTCATAATTATATTATTCCACGATAACATTCACTGAGCAAATCTCGATCATTATAACTGCATGACGACCCCACGTCTCCTTGACAAGAAAATCTGTAGATTTAGATATTTTAAGCACACATATGAGAAAGATTTACGGTTTGGTTGATTTGTCCGAGTTTGCTAAGAGGGTTCAGCAACCCGCTATACAACTGCGATCTCCAATAGCTCTGAAGGAAAAAATAGCTATCCGAATGTGAACATGTATCGTTCTTTCAATTGTGGGTCGTAGTTCTTCATCGGGCTTTGGCGAGGTTAGGCCGTTAACCTGTGTGAAAACTATCATTTTAAGAGTCATAATGTCGATCAAACGAGGCGTGTCTTCCGGAATAAACTCGTGAGATGTGTCGTTTGATGTGGTGCTCCGCTGTGTAATTGAGCATTGCAATCGTTTGTTAGGGAGTTAAAGGATCTTCCAATGAACACTTTCTTGGGTCACAACACGCTGCAGAGAAGCATGCTACAATGAAACATCCTCTAAGCGGCAGAAGAAATGGTGTTCTATTCTGTAGGATGCTGTTTCGTTTAAAGTACCATTTTCCGTTGTCTATAGTATGTGCTACGCTATACTTCCACTGACGTATCAATTTCACTTTGTACCATATCGCAAGCAGTACATGTCAGCCTTCAGTGTCCCTTTGACCATTTGCAGAGCTAACAAAGTGCCTATCTCGCCTCCATTGAAAATACTGGAGTATCTGGCGGAAAAATATTGGAGTCGGTTTAAATTTCAGGAAAAACACAATCAGAAGAGTGCTCTAGGCAATAGCGCTATACTCAACTCAAACTGTATCGGAACTTGGAAACTTAACATTGTTGTCGACAAGATACCAGGGGAAATCTTCATGTATGTTTATTTGTTTGTGGCTGGATAAATTGGCCTATCAATTAGAAAAATAGCTATAGGCACCAGTTACTCTATGCAAATAGATATAAACGGTTCGACGGCTGTCTCGAATTAAACGATGTGAAAGGCGAGTTTTGTGATTTTTAATTACTCGACAGACTCTGTACTTAAGGACATAATATATTTTTTTGCAATCACATGATGACCCTTTTGATCAGCATTAGAAGGGTTTTCTGCGTTTATTGTTTTACTTAATCAAGCTGGCTGCGGGAATAGCGATGTACTATGGTTAGTGTCGGTTTTCCCTGCACATGCTAGATGGCAACTCAGTCGTTATATAAGTGAAACGCCATTGACTTGTTAAGAGTCGTATAGACTCCGAGGCACTTAGAATAACATAAGATATTATCGATTACAACGTCTGGCATATTTCCTGCGCAACGTTTCGGACCGTTCTCAAGCAATTAATTGAACAATAGCTTGGAAACGGTCTTACTATCTGGAAACGTTTTGCCGGAAATATACAACAAGTTGTTATCCATAATGTCTTATTGTATTCTAACCCTTAAATACCACGTTAACCTCTAACCCTCACAAAAATAAACCGAACTTAATTTCTGAACACATTGGTAGCTATATGAAGCCAAACAACACAGATGAGTTTATACATGAATGTCTTGTAATTCAAGAGTTTTAATCTCTAATATTTTCTAACAAAGTATGCTTTTGTTGGATTAAAAGTTATTGGGCGCAGCATTAAAAGGCTTCTTTCTCAAGCAAGGTAATATGACGCTCAAAGCCAGCACCGGGTGATATCACGGCATAGCTAAGGCTTCTCAAGCACACAACAGTGCTCTATGGATTTTCAATGGAACCGAGAAGAAGGAGGCATTGGTTTAGTAATTTCCCGTCATAAGTCCTACCTTTTAATTTACCGGTAACATGCACCGCCAGTAACTGTTACTAACGCGCAGTGTAATGTAGTGAGACTTTTATTGGGCAATACTGGGTGTGTCACCATATAACGACGATGCACCCTGGTTTAGTTGTCTTTCGATTAGTCACCTAGTCTTAATGTTCAGGTGTAACCATTCTGAGATTTTAAATGGTACGATGCCAACTGGTCTGTGGGGCCATTTAGCAGGCAATGTCAAAACGTTAGTCAATCAAGCAAAGGTCGAAGTTCTTTAATATGTATTAAATAGTCTGCATATAATGGATTCTTAATCGAAATAGAGCCTAAACTTATTCCTCTGAGAAGTGATGAATAAAGCTTGTTTAGTTTTTGTATTTCGATTTCAATAATCATCTTCAGAAAATGGTTATTTTAGCTGAAGAAATAAATTAAATATTCAGCCCTTACAATTTCGCGTGACTTGAGCGTGTTATGTTTTAACGCTCAGTTGTAATGATAGCACTATCTTCTATAAGTAGAGTACATAGAGGGCTAAATCTATTTAAAAATATAAATATGTATTTATCCTCATCCTCATTTATATTACATTTTTCATCTCATTTTCATGGTTACTGTTCGAGTTCCATGGTATCTCTTCCATAGGTATGTCTTCAACTCTGTAGCATCTTACTTAATAACATCCTGTAATTGTCTTAGGAGACGGATCTATTTGCACAAGATTATCTTTCCTCGCTATTGTGTGCCTTTGTACTCTCTTTATACGGCATGAAACAAATAGGTCTGAACACAGCAGAAGTTTGTCTAATATCAATAACAAAATGTACCAGAGAAGCCAGCACTTTCTTCAAACATTAATCATGCGACCAATATTACTGCAGTCTCAATGGGCTTCACAATGTCGACACTTTCTTCGTAACCATATCTTTTTTTCCGTGATACTACGATGACTTTTTCAGCCTGTCACATGTAGGCCTTTTAGCTTATTTTGATACGTAAATATTTACCACTCACGTACATGTAGTTGTATGCATTTGCCCTGATGACTGATGACCCATTAAAATGTCAACATAGTCAAAATCTTTACAATTATTACTACAAAGCCTCATGTCACCCAAAAAAGCTGTTTTATTTTTTATTTTAGTGCATTGAAAGGATAGAGAACGCCAAAGCTGTTAATGGTTTTTCAACATACATTTTTCAACAGGAAACAATATTATCAACATACCTTTCTCAACCATCGCTTTCTGGTTGGTCAAGTTACTCAAGATAATATCAAATCTGTTTGACAAATATATTGATATACTTGTACACAAATTAACATTTAAAAACCTACGTTGTCTCTTCTTCGACATTGGCATTTTATATATAGTACAAACACTTTTATTGGAATGCAGTTAGTATTATTATAATAGGAAAAAAAGAATTTATCAATAATACTTCCGTATGTTTAATTTGTAATAATAAAATTGAATGAATGCAGAAAGAAAATCTTGAGAGTTCTTATATTTCTGTAGATAGCCTGTGGGATAAACAAAGCTGTATATGTATATCATCACACAGCTCCAGGGAAGACAGTGTCGAAGCAAAGCATGTCAGAAAGTATCTTTAAAAGTTCATAAAACGTACACCATACGTATGCCAACAAGGAATTATATTTGGGGATAAGGATTATGTGACGTTAGGCCGGAAACATTAGCTATCCTTAGCCTTTGAAACAATTGTATTCTGACTGGCTAAAATTTATCTGAGGTCGATGTTGACAATCAAAATGGCACGCCACAGAGCCCTGCTGCGTTCAATAGAGACTTTTCACTTTGAACGACGATTACTTAGTATTACAATTCCTTTGAAAACTATACAGTGTTTTCTAATGCGATAAAAGCTGGCCTTCCATACTTTATCACGTTATCCAATGTTTTCTATTCTCTTAACGTTATTGGTTAAGTACATGGTTACCAGTGTTATGAAAGTCATTATAACTTTTTTCGATATGCTGAAGAAGCCGATTATTGCTCTGTGTGTCTGATTAAATAAGTCAAATACAACATACGAACTATGCTGTGAGGGTAAACTTACCTCTACCAACATAGTTAAAAGGTGGTGAGTGTATCGGCTTATTTCACACCCCATGAGCTTTGCTCGCCAAATCGGAAGTTCGGAACAGGACAGTGTGGCGCGCGACATACCTTTCAAGTTCAATATGCGTGTATGTAGGCCGTCTGTTGGAAAAGGAACAGGTATTTGGAACAGGGTCTGCAGCATTCAAATATCTGCTGATCAGGTATTTAGTTCACATCTGGGTCACAGAAGTTAGATTTTCAGGCAATGTTCAGAGCATATGTTATTATTTGCCAAATGCTTTGTTTTTATTTTCAAATTACATTTACGAAGAATTAAAACACTATCAGAAAAATAATACATTTTCTACACTCATTGCTTTCCAGACAACCTTGAACATTTTCAGAGCACGTTTGGACGTAAACAATTTACCAACAAACTGCAAAACCTGAACCTCTGGTGAACTCGATGATGCTTGTTCGTCACGTTTTAGCAAGCATGCTAAATACGTAACAAAACAATTATATTTTAGTAGCATATAAATTATATGTTAATTGCATATTCATTTACAGGTATGACGACATTAGCTCCAGGGAGATTTTATAGATTGTTGTGTCACTCAGATGATTCTGGATTCAACAACCGCCGTCCGTTCCTGTAGCGCAATCAGTTCTGTTTCCTTTTAACTGTAGTTCTGGTGAGGTTTAATATATAATTGTGTCAATAAGATGCATCTGGAATCCATACCGCCGTCCATTCCTGTAGCGCAAACACTTCTGTTTTATTTTTAACTGTAGTCTTACTTTGCTTGTCATGAATATAAAAACATAATTTTTATGTTACGTATTTACCATCTTTGCTAGATATACCTCGCCAAAAATGTGACCAACTTTTGGATATGAAACAAGCGTAAATCAAGTGCTAACTATCCAATATTTTGACAATCCCTACATTCACATATTTCCAAGCTATTTTGTGAGTGTATTTTAGAAATCAATTCATACCATCTCAAAACGTAGCCCTATGGCTTAAATGATCCACATTTCCCCTGCTACAAAACAGATGCTCTCAATAGACTAGAACCGGAATCAGCTTCCAAGACAAGTAGAGTGAGCAAAGCACACAATCGGAAATGTCGTTCCATATTTGTTCCTACAACATTTTAGCCACGTAAATATTTGTACCGTATAAACTCTTATGCACTCTTACACATTACTTAAATTATCATTGATAGGATATTTCTTTTTAAAGAACAAAGGACAGGAAGCTCTGTATCTCGCTCACAATGAGGAGTCGTCAATTTTCTTGTGGCTCTCACTTTTTTTACTATCTTGGTCACGACAATTACCCATTGCTTTTCCATGGATGACCTATATATTACAGTTTTCTGTTTTAAATTACTTCTGCTTATGGGTTCACTTCAAATTGTATTTAATGTAAGTTTGACATTAGTATTTCATTAAAACTAGTCTGGTTATTTTGTTGTTCTACGAGGCGCGGGTGGTAGGGTGGGAGCCTCCAGTGCCTTGGTGTTCTTGGAGCTGAGAGGCACGGGTTGCTGATTGGTTGTGGTGTCCTGTTTTGTTAATGTTATGTAAATGTTTTGTCCTGTATTGCATGTTGTCAGCATCGTTTAAGGGGTTTTCCTTCATCGATTGGGCTGGCACGCCGGCATATAAGTGAAATAACCGTGAGAACGGCGTAAAACCCCAATCAAACAAAACAAACAAACAAGTTCTACGAGGCCCTGACAAATGGAGAAGAACGCGCGCTAAATGAACATGACGATCTTTTATGAGTTACGTCTGTCATGAAGGAAGTAACAGCTTATATTTATAAGAAGTAGGCAGGATCGATTTATTATGCGTCTGTTATAAATTGATTTATCACATTTAGTTTATAAGTGTTTGTAAATAAGAAGTAAACTGTTACTTAAACTGTTTAATATAATTAACTGCGGAATTAAGACCACTTTATAAGTGCTGTCCCAATTGTACTTTTAAACCACAAAAGCCATCAAACTTACACTGGAACAATAAATACATAACCAGGCGGAAAACGTCCAAACAAAACATGCCAGCTTCAATCCAGAGAAAACAGTCGATGGTGTGGAATGTAATATCGCCGCGGCGATTGACAAAGCGGAAATTAAATTAAAAAAATAGCCGACAGACAAAGCATAATGCGAAACAAGCGAAATCACAATTCGATTTCGAACACACTTTTCACGAGATTGGGTTCATCTGGCTAATAAACACAAACCAAGTCAAAAGAACTGTTTGTTTTTTTCGCATACTACAGTCCCGACAATTCCACTCCAAAGCCGTTCATTATTGTGTGATAATATCACTAGTGGCATTATCACACAGTACTCAACAGTAAATACGTCATAGAGAGATGACACGATATTTTTAACTTCATCGCTATTGTGACGTCTAGTGATGTCGCAAAGCTATATTCTTTCTTGCAGAAAGACGTTCCAGGGCAGTCGCTGTCTTTATATTGCGTTGATAGCAGCACGTATCCAATCAATCACCAAAACATATTTCTTCACGTCAAAACTGCTAGAAATGTGAAGTGTGAGAAAACGATTAACAGACTCTCGTATTTTAATCTTCCGAAGAGGCTGCTTATGTGTTTATGTTCTTCTTTCAAATTGAACTGCCTCGATGACAGATCTTTAGAATGTTGTACGTTGTTATTATGAATTTTTTACTCAATACAATAAAATTCAGCTTGCTATTGTTGACCCTGTTTCAAAACTTTGTGATGGAATATATGGAATGTCATTTGGCAGTGTGCTTAGTGATGATTGTGCACAGGGTGTCATATCTCTAATCAATTACTGATATTTCTAGAGATATCTCTAACCGAATTCAATTAGAGGTATCTACTTATAATTATAAGAGATATCTCTAATCCAATTAGAGACATCTCAAATCCAAGAAGATATTTTTTAATTATTAATTCCGGTAAATTTGCTATATACAAAACTGACAAAACTGCTTCGTAAGCCGTATTACGAATCGTCTCTTTTCAAAATGGCCACAGCATCCAATCTCTTTGCAGAGTTGTTTCCCGTTAGTTATTAATGTCTCTCTGCAATAAGCTGAAAAGTAACTCTTTGAGAATATTGTGAATAATTACAAAAACAACATGGAAAAGGGGGATTTTTATATGCATTTCTAATTAATCGTTTAGTAAAACGAAACGAACGATAGAATTAATTTGGCTACATTCGCTATTACCCATCGTGACCCACGATTGCCAGCTTTTACAACCCCTTCATGGAGTTCTCATCTAATAAATATATTTGCGAGTTCAATTGTCTGAAATTTTGGCAACATCAATGGTATACGATTTGGTTGGGATTGAATATCGATCATGTCTTAGTGCTGAGATCCCAACTATTACTCTCGCGAGATCTCTTATATTTGGGATAAATCTTTATTCTGCGCGATTTTGAATTTTGATATTGAATTAGAGATATCTCTTCTGTTATTAGTGATATCTCTAATTCAATCAGAGATATATCTAATTCGAATTAAAAATAATTTGAGCCTGTACAATGTTTAGCATTTGGGTAAAAATAGTGCATGAAAGATATGTCGGACGTCGTTAGAGCTCTTTGAATTGACTATGATTTATGTTAAGGAATCACACTCTCATAGTCAAGAGACGCCCTAACAATTACCGACCAAAGAAGTACTGTAACATGCATTGATAAATTCATATAAATCAAATTTGATTTTCTATATAAATTGCCCATATCTTTGTATTAACTCGGTTCTGACAGATTTGTTCAATTCTGATCTGCTCAAATTATAGACACATTTTAATAATAATACTAGTGGACGGGCCTGAACTTATAACCTATTTCTGAAATTTTTTTTTTTTTTTTAACAAAATGTGTTTAAATGAACAATCATAACCAATTTGTATATAGCTTTTGTACTGGTTATGTTAAAATTGACACCTGAGACAAAATGGGTTATGTTTCAAATCCAGACCATCGGCTCATAATAGTCATTGAGTGTTTAACAATGCTTTACTGACGGGGATTGTGTTGTTTCTGTTTTATTTGACATGGGACACAAAAAGCAATAAAACTTCGGTTGAGCATACTTGTGCATAGATGAAGGCATGACCCGTTTTCCCAAATTACAATGTCATGCTCTCTGCCTGGTCCTTGGCACAAATGTAGACGAATCCCCAGGGATAGTAACATTTGGCCAAAACAATGACATTTGCCTACGCTCATTAAAAATGACATCGCTCAATGACTCCCCATTTGTACAAGGGGGTAAGGGGTCCCAGCAGTTCACATAGAACGATTGAACTGTTAAATGGAGTACAAATAGGAATAATATTATACGGATCAAATTCAACCACTCGTTTATATAGATAAATCTCCCAAGCTAAAGCAGCAAATTAATTGAACTATTTTATCATAATATAAAATAAAAACGCATCAAGTACAAATTATAGTGCCGTTAATGTAAAATGATTCAATACATATATTGCTAAATCGAACGACAGGAAGGAAATTAACTAGGTTTTATATAAATGTACATGATGCCCATGATCTGTTGCACTTGATACATGCTAATCGAATTGAGATACAAATATTTGGAAACCAGGCATACGTAATAAGGATCTTTTTTTTTACTTCAGATGGATTACTTAAAATCCTACTCAAGCAATTCAGAGCCACAAACCACGTGCCATGCACATGTGCCTTAGTTTGAACGTCCGCAAGTGCGTATCCTTATTGCTAATCCCAAGGGTGTGGCTCACCGCGGCAGAAGTCTGAAACACGTCGTGCACGTTGGAAGTATCCCAACAGATCGTCTTTGAAGTGACACGTATAGAATACACATTTTTCAGTCTTAAAATATCAGGTCGGTTAGTTTTTTTAAACACTTTTCACGCGATATCCTCACAATTAAGTGTGTACCATGTGACTACTTGTACCGCATGCATCAAATTGTGCACATGCGGATTGTCATAGTAAATTAAACCAAACGATTGAATCTTGGAAAATAAAGACGAAAAATGTTAAATACAATACACTTAACAACAGTTCTTAAATATAACCATTATAAATAAAGTTGAAAAAGAAACATAACTTTATTAAAGAATTTAAGCAATTTTCATGAATATTTTTCTTTTTCTAAGTCTATAAATATTATACGTATATTTATAAAAAAAATAAAAAAGACACTACTTCAGTGTCCCTTGTGTCCATTCACCTCAGTCGGTAAGAGTGCTTGCCCTGCTAGCCAGAGACCCGAGTTCGAATCCTGGTGAAGGCAACCAAAATTGTCTTGTCTACCTATATAAAAAAAAATATATAATTATATAGTTCTAAAAACACAAGACTGGCGGTCACGTGTTACTGCAATTAACAGAAGTGCCCTTGGTTAACTGCAAACCAGTTATTTATTTTATTATATGTCGCAACACCTGCTAATGTCATAATTGCAACATAAAGGGTTAATCCGATTTTCTACTCGCATTGTAAGGTCGGAATTGTCTGTTAATTTCTGAAAATTCAAGATTGCGACATCAGCAAGGTTAACTGTTTAGCGACATTAACGGGCACATACTTACATAAACACCTAGGTAAATGTCAACAAAGGCTGTTTAATATGGAGGGCGAATTAACACTTATTGCAGAATTATCGATATCTCTGAATAAATAAATAATGTATCGATATCGACGAATTTATTATTGAATAGTTAATTAATCCTTATCATAAATGTCATGATTCAAAATTGTTCCGTTCTTCACTTATATATAGCGTTAACAGTGAATAAAAAGTACACACTTATCGGAAGCACTAGAAAGAGGCGAACACCCACGCAACACATAATTTAATGTGGTGTGCATCGCACTGTGGATGGGAATTCAGTGTTTGGCATTTTGTTCGTTTGAATCTACCTTGGAAACCCCATATCCGCTACATGTGTAAAAGGAGTAGCTGGCAAGAAGCCTTTGCGTAATCATATCAGATCTGTTAACACGCATTCACTTCTCATTTAACTGTTTGATCTATCAGGTCATTGTATTCAAGCGTTATTAGAGGGGACTGTTGTAGATATCTGACCACATTACATGACAATTTCACTTGCTAATTCTGCAACTGCATGCCCATGACACGTAAATAATCCGACTAATTGCGACATCACCAGGCTTAGCGACATTCAATTCAATTAGTTCTTTCTCAGGCTCTAATCTGGGCATATACTTTTATATTACATGACGCAATACAGACATTCATGGCAGACATATGTTAGACAGTAGAATATTAATACATGATTACAATTTCTTCTTTTTCGTTTGGTCATTATCAGTATTATGTTAACAAATTGACTTAGTTTCCTCATTACTGTTACATTTTTGGTTATTGGATAAGCTAAGTAACCCATGAGGACATTTACTACGGGTAGAGTATATGGGGATATACATAGTTCTTTTTCTATCGAAAAGGGAAATCTGAGTAAATAATGACTCTCGACTTTGCATTTATCGCAAATACGTTGTTCTACAGATAGGTTATGCCGTTCTCCAACTTCAAGGGACCCTACAGACGTCGATTCTGTTTTTTCGACTCTTTAAAGTTTCGAGATCCCTATTTGTATTAAAAAGCTCTAAGGGGTGGCCTTCGGTGAGCACAATAAGCCAGAGCTGTATGCTTTATTTCTTTTTTAAACTAACCTGGTGAAACTCTTTCCGGCGTAAGAATGTTAGAAAATGTCATTGTGGCCAATTACCGGCGTGTTCTTTTGACTAATAATGCTTCAAAGCAGACAACAAACTAATAAATATTAGCGATCTCTATTATGTGCAACAACTTGTCTGGAATATGTCAGGGCAATCTTTTGCAGAAGTTGTTTATGGTGCCGAGATAATCATGTTTAACTACATGTCACTTCCATATTCCGTTATACGTTATCTGTATTATCGACAAATAGGAGTGAGGTTAATAAATTGAGTTGGCCGTTTATTCTAATAAAAGACTGATATGGTGGTGACAGAAGATGTCTGAAGTATTTCAAGCTTTTAAACTTTGCAGTGACAGGTTGACGTCCGAAATGCCATTAAATAATTTTGCCGGATGTCCTTTACATCCTAGTTTCTTGCATTCAAGGAACAAAATTATTGCCTTTCATTACGCGACTAATTAATGGACAATTATTTTATGAGGCCATTTAAACGGAATTCATTTTGATAAACAGCAATTGGATAAAGAAAGTGCAGAGAATAAGTCAATTTATCCAAGCGGATTTTAGTTCAACTACTGAGGGTTGGACATTTGTTAATTGGATTTTTACAACACTCACATACTATTTTCGAAATTTTTGTTGCCCAATAACTGAACTAAATAACGACTGACATTTTGGCTACAAAAGGATTAAATATAGTTTGCTTGTTTCGTCAGACCACGACAAGTCAATGTAATAGGAGATGATAATTGTTCTAAAAATATTAAAGGAAATGTTTGTTGTCAATTCTGTGTTATCCAAAGTCTGGTCCTTAATTCACATTTAAGGTTGATAAATAATATTGAACCTTATTTGTATGAGGGTGATCACTGTGACTAGATACATCAGTTAATAAAAGTCTCAACAATCGCAGTGACAAACTTGCATGGTTTAACTGACACCCATGAAGAAGTTTTTGCAGCCAAATTTCCATCGTCGTTATTACTCTCGGGCGGGTTAGCTAACTGTATGCAGTTATATTTTATTATGCTTTATACTGACATTTTCACACTAGCACAAACTCTTTGGCGCAGGTATGATGCTGAAGTACATCGCGCAATGGAGTCTTACGGTCATTCTATCTGTTATTGTCATGAATGGTCTGGGTAACCTCTGCACCAATGCATGCTGGGGTCATTTTTCTAACTATCAATGTTTCTGATTTGGAATGCTTGTCTTGGAGTACAGGGAAAGATGTCTTGGTGTTATGCGTGAGTTGGCATATCGAAGTTTGAATGCCCCAACAGTTTTGTTTCAAGTGCTCTGTTTCCTTTAAAGATTTTAAATTTATTGGAGTTTTCAAGTGCGCATGTATAGTGTAGGTCTGGTGTTACTGATTTTATATTACACTGTGTCGAACCAGCTAATCGGCGGATACAATGTTGCGTTGTATACATAAATCTTATGATATTTTTGTTTACTTAACTGAGTAGTAAAGTAGTAAATCTATTTAAGCAAGGGTAAAAGTTTCTAGGTTATTTTTTTAAACATCCAATAGGGTGTGAGGTATTGTTCGATCTGTGAAGATCAAATCGCATTAAGACCATGAATCTCTTTCCTATTATTCTAGAATTGTGTACATTGTAGGGCAATCATAAGGCTGTATTTCCTGGCAGTTATGCAGTATTGACAACACATGTCAAACAGGCTAGCAGGCTAACCCAATCTGAACACCTTTCTAACTCATAATAATAATCATTTTATGTGCATTCTGTAACTCTGACTTACTTAAAACTATTATCATGGAGACCTTCCCTTTGACAATTTATAATACCTAATTTGAAGAAATCCAGCATAAATAAAGTGCGGCTGTAAATCATAAACAGGGTTGGTAGATAACGACATTTAAAAATCTAAAGGAAGGAAAGCTTTTGTTAGACGCGCGTTCACAAAGTTACTTTGATTTCACCTAATTACATCGATACCACTGCTACTAGATATTTGATGCCCAAATTTCCCATAACATACTGTAGAAATCCCGATCCCGAATGTAGCATTTTCATTGCCTTTTAAGCATGTATCTAACATTAACACCTCCTTTATTTCTCTCACTACTAGGACCGATATTGTTATAAAAATAACTTGGGCAAACAGATAGATTTTTATAAAACATACTTTTGTGTAAACGTGTTAGTGTCGATACTAACATGTCATCTGCCGATATTGTATTTATTCCACAATGCTAAACTGATGAAGACTTGTTGTCGGGGTTTTGTTTGATATCGGACGAAATACGGGCATTAATGTTTAGAATAACCATCCTATTCTATAGATGGGGCTATTTTGCCTGGTGTATGGAATGTTATTATCCTCAGATTATTGATAGCCGAATCCCCAGGGATAATACAATTTGGCTTGGTCCATTTAAAACGACTGGCACTGCTCTTTCCAATAGATGGCTCTCCCAAACCCAGGCCGTTGAGTAATTGAATGGTTATGTGATGTAATCCATAGTAAAAGACACACTATTCAGTCGTTTAAAAGAAATAAACTTGTTATGAATCCAGCCGTTTATATTTGTATTGCTTTATATACACTGTTGGTCGACTTAGCTTACTTCCATTGCAATATAACGGACTCAAGCAGCACTTATATACAACAACATAAAATTGTTGTTTGAGTGGCATTAAGAAGCTGGGTACATTACAAAATCATGACGACTGAGATTGATTTTATCAAAACGATAACAAGGCGAATGGTACGGTTAGGTGTGTAGCATTCGTATAAACCTTTATTTCTATTATAACAAATATTTCTGGAATATATTGCTGGAGGTAAAAAGAAGTTTCAACTGTTTGTGTTATGTTTAGGTGTATAAAATATCGGAAACGATGTCATGAAGGTTAACGTTTAAGGTTTACGGATTGCTTATGTGACGCCATATATTAATGACACGCGTAATTAAAAAAAAAACGCAGAACCACAATTATTTCCGGCAATTCTCCCAACTCAAGTTTTCGGCACAATTATCATTTCTGGCACCTAATTGGACACGGCCATCCCCTTATTTTGTCACAAACCATAGGGAAAAGTACATCTGAAAATGAACTCAATACTGATTATTGATGTCCAGTTTTCCTTTATCTCTATTTTCATTTACTTCTAGAATATAGCCGCGGTTACACGTAAACACATTGATGGGTCTAAGTCCGCTCTGATCCAGATCACCTTTGTGGTTGCCTTTACACGGACAGAAAAGGGTGGACTAAATCTGATGCAGATTAGAGCCAGCTCAATTCAGTTTACCTTTTTCGATGCCCGTGTAACCTCGGCTTATGTCTTATAATAACAGCTCCCTAACTTTGTCCGTCTAGGCGTTCATACCAGATCGAAAAACATCATTGGTCGTCGTTTGTGTAACGATTGTTAGCTGAACCAGACTACATAGACGAAGTATAAAGTTTGTGAGATTATATTAATACACCTATAGTACTGCAGAATATAGACAATGGTTAAAGTATATTAACAGCGCCAGTCCGACCTCTGTCGAGTGTATTATTTTTTTTCTTCGTTATATGGCATTGAGAAGGGTTTTTTGTCGTAATTTAGAAGTTGTACGATAGTAACAAACATATCAATCTATGGATATTAAATAATATTTCATCGTTATTGTTAATATTTTGTAAATCATTTGCTTGAGAACGGTCTTAGGATTGAGACCGAAGCGTCGCTGTAATACATATCAGAAGTTGATATCCATATAATTATGTTTGTTTGTTATAATTGTATTAATTTTATACATATTTTATCTTTATCTTTATTTGTAACTAAAAGAGTGTGTAAAATATACAAATAAATTCAGATACATCCCATTATTTTAGCTTTGTAAACATGATCGCATTATTTTATTAAGTGTTACGCTTGCTGTATCATCAAGCAAATGGCATCCCACTCTCTGGGGACATTGCCATTGGCCTAGCCTTGCTCCGAAGTACGGCATCGCTCTTTACGTCCCGATGGAATATATTGCTGCACAACTTCGAAATAATACATCGTTCAATATAGGGAACAATGAAGCTGCTATAGGTTCCAAATACCAATATTGCAACAGGGAAACAATTGATCGGCTTCAGCAGGAACTTCCCATAGATAATCTCCCGAAATCTGCATTCCAATGAAAACGTTAGGAGATTAAGCAAATGTCAACTAATAAAAGAAATGGTATGATTTAAAAAAAAGGTACAATCTATTAGCATGGAACTGTTACCGAGATTTATTGGTTTAAACTGTTTTTTATTTTAAAAATGCAGGAAATGGGTTTGATGAAAAGCGTATGATAATAACATCAATATATTTACATTGATTGATTGATTTTTGGTGTTTTGCCCCACATTCAGTGGTATTTCAGCTATGCTGTGGCGTGAACATTTTATATTTCACTATTTTTCATATTAAGATTGATCTCCAATATCCAATTATCCAAGGCAGTATATCAAAACGAGAAGTTAAGTGAACTGAGTAGGACAGACATAAGTGATAACAATTTTAAATAATTGTAAAAATTATAGTTATGTAAGTTATAAATTGAGCAATCTATTTTGTGATACACACCGATCCTCTTAAGGTACTTGATGACAACATAGCTAGCAATGTTGTCAAACAAGTCCTTCATAGAGGTGACTGCAATATATTAACATTAATTGTAGATAAAATAGTGCTATACAATACGTACGACGAATAAGTGACAAGGGTATATCAATTAAGCGTAATACTCATTACTTATATGTATACACGTGGTATCAAATATCGTGTATATATATATATATATATATACAGCCGATTAGAGCGCTGGCCATGCAAGCCATAGTCCCGAGTTTGAAAATTGTGCTTACCTCTATAAATACAAACATGCACACGCATATATACACATACTCGTCCAAAATATATATATACACATATAATCACATAGCATATAGAAAAAATTACCTAAAGAATCCGGTATTAGATATCACAAGTGATTGATATAACCTAAAACCAAGGACTTATATTGCAAGGATGAGCAACGGAATATCCGCAATATCCGCGCCTCGGCGTGATTTCACGTGATCCATTTTCAGGCGGGTGTTTTTACAACAGCCATAAAAATTTCTCTCACTCTATGAAGATCTATTTATCGATCAGATTTTGTGTGTACCATTCATACTGATGTGTTGTTCTCCATCTACACACATATATTAATATTGAAGGCTAAAAAAGAAGATTTATGGTCAAATATGCACAGTTTCATATTTTTACGCGCTCTATAGTCCCTAGTAGTGGATATTTAGTTTGGCTAATCTTCGCTTTGTTGATGTTAACCCCTCGCACTTATTTTCTAACAACATCTTTGTTACTAAACATTGTCATGTTGTGTGAATTAAAATTCATTCTATGGATGTATAAGAATGCATCTTCCGCATGCCCGGAAGTGGTTTTTCTCCGTAAAATTTGTTTTGGCCACTTTTGAGTTTTTTTAACTGTATGCAAGTTAGGCTTTATCTGGTTCATTTAAAATAAATTGCAGATTGATGATGTTTCTCCGTGCAGTAGAACTATTTAAAAGCAATTGTATCAGTTTTTAGTTAAAAAATACACATTTGAAAATGGACCTAAAATTTATATTTAATACGTTTTGACCTACGTACATTCCCAGGTTGAGATTATTTTCACCTATTTATTGGAGTGGTACATTGTTATAATCTCTCTAGCAATTATTTTCCCACTATATTGACTATATAATGGGGGCAGCGCCGTGGTTAAGCGTTGGACTACGGAACCCCCTTCACTGTACCCGCATTAGGTTCGATCCCCCCCCCCCCTATCCGGTGGCTGCGGAGTTCGCGGGGTGGTTTTTACGAGGTTTCTTCCCGGTTTTCCACCATACACCGGCAACGCAAATTATTAAGATTAGTAAGTCGTCATATACATGAAATACTCTTGAGTACGACGTTAAACACCAATCAAACAAAAACACAAACACAGACAATATAGTGTTTAATTTTATGTTGGTTTTTAAAGCAAATTTTTTTTTTAAAGTATTTTTATGATTAACTTTATTTTAACTTTGAAATATGTTTTGTATGTTAAGATATGTGACCAAGTGCCTTGTTGCCACGAATGTCAGTGTCAGATTTATGACACTTACCATAACAGGGGCGCCTCGTTTGACGATAATTGTTAGTTCAATTTTCGCACCTAAAACTCATCTCTTTGTCTACCTACATTTCACGGGTGCAACACGTGAATTAATTGTCTAGCTTAATACATTTTGTGGACATCGGCTTGTATTCCTAAATTAAATATGTAAATAAGGCAAATTGCTTTGCAAGATTTCAAGCATTCCTTACACGTGAATAGCTTTTCAACTCGAAGTTTCCAGCTAGGTTTTCGTAGGCATTTCTATAACTTTTAAACTCGTTTTCAAGAGCAATTTCGCCTTCTACGCTCATTTCGGCGCTTTCTTGTATGAAATCAGATTTGATAATTGTCCAATCAACTTTTTGGTAACGCTTCCTATCTGATTAGCTCAACATTCTTTTTTTAAGCATTCTCTTTATATTACAAAAAATATATATACGTCGTTGCTGTCCAACAGATGAGCTCCGCGCATCCTCACAGCGTGTATTTTCTTTGTACGCATGTCTGAGTTGTGGTTGTTTTAATGTCAATACCGAGGCACGCATGGTTTGCGAGATAACACAGTGCAGGTAGACCGTTGACGATCCTTTCTATATAAGTCCTTGCCTAAACCAGATCTCGTACGCTGAGCCACTTGCATCCCGACAATTTTGTAGCGTAGGATGTATCTAATATACCAAAATGGACCAGCAGGAACAATTCTCAGGATACATCTGGTTTGTTTTTTGTCTAAGTAATATAATCCTATCCTATCAACTCGAAGTTTCCATCTAGGTTTCCGTAGGCATCTCTACATCAACGTACTTCACTAAACATACGCTCGGAAGTTCAGCCAATCAACCCAAGTAAAACCCATGGGTAAACAGGATGTCTATAAGGGAAAATATAATCTAGTAGTGGAAACTGAATACAAACAGTTTCGATTCAAGCAGAAGCTATTGAAACAAAGCATGCCAGCTAGTTTGCTTCGTAAATAACTAACATTCGAATGAGTGTAATTATTCTATAATGCAAATACAAAAGATAGGCCAGACAGGCGATGCGATATAAACAGGAGAACTGGCAGAGTGACAGACTTTTACATCAAACCCCTTTTTGTTTTAGTTTATTTATTCACCATAGCTTTAGGTATACATTTTAAAGTGCGATATTAATAGATAGGTGGGAATAAAGTCACGACGGACTTGTTCTATCCCAAGAGAAAAAAGAACTATAATGGCAGTTAGAAGGAAACCATGGAAGAGGTGAAACTTGAGCACAAAAACAGTCATAGAGCTGTTTATCACATACATACACATATTCACACATACACATATGCATACACATATACACACATATTTATTATTGGAAAAAGAGGAAGGAAAATATCCTGAAATACTATACCCACACACACACCAGCGAGCTAGTGATTGAGGGATTTTGGACTCCAAGGTAGGGGCAACTGATGGAAAGTAGTCATTAAACCCTATGGAAATAAGCTGGGAATTAGATATTTCCTGGTCACCAACATTAAAGTCCAACATTAAAGTCTGGCGTTTTTATGGTGTTTTTGCGAGCCATGAGTTGATTAATAATTTTCCATGTTTGTTTTATATCGTTATTGTTATCATTGAACTTCTTATCAAAATATATTTTTTTAGAATGTCGAATTAAATCATTAAGTTTATTTCTGTATTTTCTGTATTTTTGGCGCGTATGACTGCCTGGGGATTTTAGGTACTGCTTATAGAGGTGATTCTTCTGATGTATGGAAGTGAGGATACCATATGATATCTACGGTTTACGAATTTTGCGATATATTTGCAAAGTGGACAGTCGATATATCTCCTCATAAATAGCCGAAAAGGATGTCACAAATTTGTCAAGTGCATTATTGACACAAACTGTGTTGAGGACATTGGCCCAATCTTTGTTCTCAATTCGAGTTTTGAAAGCGTCATTTTGGCTATCAGGTTTTTTCCGGTAGGTAAAAGATGGGGTAGGTTTTGCAGAAGAACTAAGATCGAAAACAGAGAATATAGGAAAGTGGTCAGAGATATCAGTAAGTAGTATTCCAGAAAGAAAGCAACCTTCATGGAAGTTGGTCAGTATATTGTCTATTAATGTGGCGGAGTGGCTGGTTACACGAGTTGGCTTCGTGATTTGAGGAAACATATAATGACATTTTTGGATTCTTGATTGGAAACATGGTGAATCAAGATGAATGTCTCCAAGGAGAATGCACTTTTTATGTGAGGGTATTTTACTAAGGATATATTCAAATGTTTTGTTGAAATGATTAAGAGATTTTCCAGGAGGACGGTAGATTATGCCAACCAGGTAAGTCGATGTTTCAAAAGAAATGTCAATAAAAAGAGATTCAAACTCATCTTCATTGTAGTAAGTTAAATCTTCCCGGACATTGCATGATTTTACTTGATCGCTTACATAGAGAATAACTCCGCCACCTTTTTTGTCAATTATCGGTGCAGAGTACACAGTCTATCCTGGTATTTGATAAAGAGATTCAGAGCACTCTTTCAACCAGCTCTCAGAAAAAACTAGTATTGTAAAATGAAAGTTGAGGTTATTAAGGTAACCCAGTGTTTCTTTATAGTTCTTGCGTAAGCTCAGCACTTTCAGATGGAAAACAGACAGTTTATGTTGGGTCTGGATATGGATAGAACTAATAATCAAAATAGATCAAAATTTATTTGATTGAAGCCGTCTTCAGTGAAGTAGTTAGATTGGCGATTACTTAAAGTTTCCCAATGAACTATTTCATGTTCATTGTCATCCACGGGAGTTTTTGTGAGCTCAAGGTCATTTAGATCAATTGGGTTGAAACACATATCTGTGATTGTATGGAGATTAATTACTGGATCAGTGGACGTCGGGTTTGATGAATAATGAAAAGGAATGTCGCGAGAGTTGTGGAAGGGAAGGATACTGAAATTATTTTGGAATGGAGTAAACTGGCTGGGTGGATTTACGTCGCCACTTGACAAAGTTATATAGAAGGTGCAATCATATATTCAAAAAGACAACATTTAAAAGAATTATAGTTGATCGATTGAAAAATAACATGTATAAACATATACTTATGTAAAATGTCCAGGTTATCTGCCAATCTCAAATGAAAGCACAAATCAAATATCACATCGCTTATCTCACTTCCCACGCGGATATAGTGCAATGGGCGGTGACTGTCATTACAAGCTGTCGGTCGAAAAGGCTGCATAAAAGAGGTTTTCTGGTCGGTGATGTTACGAGTCAGTTTGTGTTTCGTCGTTAAAGACAGAACATTGGACATATGAATTTAGTCACCAGTTGTACTACAGGTATGTTTGTTATCACCTGCTGTGCGTCACAAGAAAAGCGTGCGTTTACAGTTGAGAAAACCAGTTTATACTATTAGTAGAGCTATATGGTCGGGAGTTATAAGTGTGTGGCTGAATGCGAGTATAAATTGAATTATAACATAGCATACAAACAGCTGAAATAAAGAGACAAGGTGTTATGTACAGTGCGACTGAACGCACCATAACGTTCCACTCCATTTGTAGTGGAAAAATAAAAACAGGATGACCAGAGTACTTTCTACCTAATAAATAGCGCTTCCTTTTTATAATAATATTATGAATAAACCATCTTCTAGATGCTGTACATAGTTGAGCCATCAAAATCATGCTGTGGATTAATATCCTCCGGAAAATCGTGGTTGTCTTGTCGTGGTTAACATAGGGTGTAGAATACACATTATCAGCATTGTTCGTGATGAATCTGTACGGGGTTTATTCGCTGCTAGAATATTATCAGTAACGACTATCATTCTCTTATATCTTAGTTGACAAGACTTCGATATAGGGAAGTAAAACATGCTTGTGTACCGCTATCGCTATTGTGTGTAGCATCTTTTTACGCGGTTGTTTTAATGGTTAATGACAGATATGTAATGCCTCGTTAAAATTGACGGAATTGACATGGTGTCACATTAATGATTTTCATAGTCCAGTGTCTTTAAATTAACGGCGAGGGTATCAGACTAAAACATGGATCATGGATCTGTATCAATATTGATTCTTACATTTTGCTCGTATCACTTTGTAATCCCGTTTATGACCGCCTTTACTAAATCCGATCTACTCTATGGAGATGATTATGTTGTTGTTGTTGTTGTTTTACGAAGTTTCTCGGTGTCCAGAATCAAAATGACCCACAATAACCTACTTGAAATACCAAAGTGACAAATAAATGTGAATTGCGCATTACCCTTGTTGTTTGTCTTTGTTCTCTTCGCTAAAACTACCAGATGTAACCGTACCACATAACATTATTTAAAACTAGAATGCCTGGGCGTATTAAATGTAGAATTACTATGGTTTCGTAATTATTTTAAGTGCCGGAAACAATTTGTTAAATTTGGGAATAGAAATTCTAACGAATGTGCCATTACATGTGGGGTCCCACAAGGGTC
>JAVFBZ010038023.1:0-10757 GCA_032466195.1 Katharina tunicata
TGGAAGAGAACAGAACCAATGGAACAAGTTGTATTAGACCAGACATAGTATGAGTACAGAACGAATGGAACAATTTGAATTGGACGAAGCATAGTATATATGAGGACAGAACGACTGGAAGAGAACAGAACCAGTGGAACAAGTTGTATTAGACCAGACATAGTATGAGTACAGAACGAATGGATCAATTTGTATTGGACGAAGCATAGTATATATGAGAACAGAACGAATGGAAGAGAACAGAACCAATGGAACAAGTTGTATTAGACCAGACATAGTATGAGTACAGAACGAATGGAACAATTTGAATTGGACGAAGCATAGTATATATGAGAACAGAACGAATGGAAGAGAACAGAACCAGTGGAACAAGTTGTATTAGACCAGACATAGTATGGGTACAGAACGAATGAAACAATTTGTATTGGACGAAGCCAATCTCAGATGAGATCTGAACAAAAGGAAGAGAACATAACCAGTGGAAAAAGTTGTTTTGGACAAGACATATCGTGAGAACAGAACTAATGGAACGAGTTGTATTGGACGAGACATCTTGAGAACAGAACAAATGGAACAAGTTGATTAGACGGGACATACTGAGAGAACAGAACAAATGGAACAAGTTATATTGGAAGAGACATACCGAGAGAACAGAACAAATGGAACAAGTTGTATTGGAAGAGACATACCGAGAGAACAGAACAAATGGAACAAGTTGTAAAGGACGAGACATAGCGTGAGAAAAGAGCGAATGGAACAAGTTGTATTGGACAACACATATCTTGAGAACAGAACAAATGGAACAAGTTGATTAGACGGGACATACCGAGAAAACAGAACAAATGGAACAAGTTGTATGGGACGAGATATACCGAGAAAACAGAACGAATGGAAAAAAATGCATTGGGCGAGACATACAATGAAAAAAGAACGAATGGAACTCGTTGTATTCCTTCCATCTTTACTTAGAAGCGGGTCGATATACTTGTCGTAAGAAAACAGCTTTGATTACATTTATAATGCGTTTGGGTTGTGAATTACTTAACCTGCAGGCTGATTTTTTCGATAGACTAGTATCTCAATGATGTCCATAACGTTGGGTGATAATTGTTGGATCAGATTTAGCAATTTGTTATACATTACTTTGCTTGATCAGTAGAAGATGAAACGATGAGACGAGATGAATTAACAGCCGTATTTCAGGTAGTTAGATAACTGAGTGTCCAAAAGAAATGAAATTAATGTCGTTTTAATCATCTTCAAGCAGACATTTATAAATTATGTCCAGATAATTAACCTTAACGTAACATTTTGTAAAAAATCTGTCATACTTTTGCAAAAATTGATGTTCCTGGACCCTCTCCCTGGTAAATAATCAATATTGATTGCCTGTTCCAATGGAGAAACATGAAAATCTTGTAGACTTGTCCATGGTGATTGACAACATATTTAATTATACATGATTGTGCTGTCGTAAAAGTAGAACTATTTTCTTTTTTGTGATGATGTTATTTAATATAACTTTTTTTAAATAAATAAAACCATTCTTTTCTGTTTATTAGATATTGGCGTATTCAGGTTACATTTATTTTTAGCTGAGCCATTCAGGATGACCACATATGCCATTGTGTGATTATATGAAAATAAAAGTCTTTGAATAAATTACAAAAATGTCATTCAAATCAACTAGACTAGAATAGAATTAGCAATGTGCATCTCGAATATAGACTCCGTCCGGACTTTATTGAGCGAGAAATGCCAAGAGTACAGTCATATGGAATAGAGAAGTTTAAGCTTTAAATTACTATTCTCTAGTTGTGATGCAACAACAACTGGGAACCATTCGGTCTTCGTCAGAAAACAATCAATCATCAAGTGTCAATGTCTGCTTCGGTAGTCCTCGTTTTCATCATGTGCTTCGTCTAATTTTATACAGAACTGAAATACACATGGAATACGCCTGTCCTCAATAATACAAAATGCTTTGCGTCAGCATTATTCTACCTTAATTATATCAATAAACCCTGTTCACGGAAGGAAGAAATTCAATGAAAGGCAGTTAATTTCCAAATTGTTATGCCCGGGCTCCACATGGTCGACTTTGATCGTGAAAGATATGCTGTAATGGATTTCCGGTTATCTGCTGTTAGTATGGGATAAACTGTTAGGATAAAATTCTGAAATACGTAAAGCTACCACAGATAACATTTGTCATACACTTCGATTATCAATTGTGAGTTGCAAATCTGAATTAACACTGGTATATAAATGTGCGCACTTTAAATAGTATCTGGTTCAATGTTCATTATTACAATCAACCAAGTAACAAATTCTGCACGAGGAATAAACTGCCTTGCCGAGACTGTTGACAAAGAACTTCCAACCTTATATAATTAGATTCCGAAAGAAGATTAACTCGAAACAAAAACACCAGTCTTGGTTAAGAAACTTTATTTCCATAAACGACACTGTTTATGCCTTATTCAATACGATTTTACAATGAATGCAAATCTCTGCATAAATGACTAAAGATATATTGCACAAAACATTTTGTTACATAAACTAATCTTTGCATTGACAACAAGGGTTGATATGATATGATACATGTATGTGTGCTATTTTGACAACAAGCCTACGATGACAGGGTTTAGATCTTTATGATGTGTATACGGCTCCAATCGGGAAATGAACTACTTTAATAAACTTAAAACACAAGCTTTTGCCAAAACATTTACATACGATTCTTCTTAAACGTTTATTGTGATAGATTATTGACCAAATCTCTATTTAACAAGCAGGTATGACGCAGTTTAATGGTAACTACTAGGTTATTCCTGTCTGTCTTTGAGTATGTTTTGGAACTTAGCCAGAATGCGCTATTCCGGACCAATAGTTAAATCGATTTCAGTGCGATTAGCGAGTTTAAATTTCCGAATACAGCGTTTGAGCTGATATTTTTGCCCGCAAACGAACTATACTACTCAACTATTGATATGATTATTGGATGTTTTCACCAACTGGTCGGTAAATTATTACATTTTAGGGGAAACAAACTGGGTTGTATGAATAATTTATGCTTCCTCAAAAAATCTCGATTGTCACGCGCCTCATAAATACAGTTTACACGTGCAAGACGTGTGCATTGCTGTTTATCGGTGTGCTATTTCGAGTTAACGACAATCAAGATAAAGGCTTGTTTGATTACAATTTTCTTATTTGAAAAAAAATGTCATGTGAGTAGGGATAAAACTTTACATCCAATGACGCAGGAACAATTTGCACGAACTTAGAATGTTTCACAGAGCGTGATATCTCGTATGTGGAACCGTATGCTTGAAGTGTAGCCTGCGGAGGTCGGAAAAGGGCAGCTGTGGCGGTTGAGGCTCGGTTTTTGGTGTTTCAGGCAAGACGTAATGTGATTCAAACTGCAACGCTGATGTTAAATCATCTGCAGAATGCTTGTGGTGTTCGTGTTTCTATCAAGACTGTGCGTCGTCAGTTGTTTTGTTAACTGCAGGCCAATACTTTTCACTGACGAGTCTCAGTTTTGTTTAGACCATACCGACCGGAAAGCAAGGCCATGGAGTCGTGTTGGAGCATTTTAGAGACAACATGTCGCTGACCATAACAAATTATGATGGACGGTCAGTAATGGCCTTGGGCATGGAATGCTGACTGCAGCTCGTTACAGGGATGCGATCTTGGTGGTGCAATTGACAGCGTGTTCCTGGACGATAGATTCGTCAGCTAATAATAAGCATGAGTCGTCGTTGTCAGAGCTTCACCAATGCAGAGGGGATACAGTTAGAGCTGGTAGTGTAGAATTGCTAGTTTGTGTTTAACACTGCATTATAATATGCGTCTCCAATATATATCCGAGAGGTCATCAATCCCGATAGTGGGATTGTTTGTTTTACACAGCACTTGTTTCAATCACACGACGGAGTGCCATCCCAAGTGTTAAGGAAACCGCCCGAAACCATTCTTGCTGGAAACACAGAAAACCCCTCAGTAAATTTACTGGACGAAAATCAAGACACCACAACAAATCAGCTCTCTTATGCCCATCAGTTGTGCTCAGTGGTGTGGCGTTAAACAACAATCAACTAATCAACTCAGTGCGTTCGACACATACGTTTTATTCCCCAAACTATTTGGAAAATAAGAGGGTTGCAAAGTTTGTTAGAAGGTCACCCAATGTAACGGTTATCGTTTTTTTTTTCTTCGCAATCTATATCATCCGGGCTTCCGAGCAAACATTACAGTGATGTACCAGATGCGCCAACCGGTGTTAGTGTTTGTTTAATAAATTTATAAGGACAATACCACCCATTATTAACACCTACAGGATAGGATTGTTGATTGTTTATACCCCGTGGTGAACGGATCTAGATCTTACTCACTCTCTTGTGGGCGCTTTTGTTGTTGTTAATGTAACACTAACTAAATGGAATATTTCTCTGTCAATAATGTTAGGAATTTTCTGAAAATTGGGCAATATATACCTGATAGTACTATGCAAGTCATTACCGAGCCGGAATTTTCAATTTTACCATGTTTTTTTTAAAAAGCGAGTTTATAAATGCTTTGACATTTGTTTGACCTTTGTGCCTTCAGCCACAGGATTCGTGTTTGCTGGAGGCCACAGGGTATGTCTCGCAATGCGAACTTGTTTAATCCAGGAAATGAGAAGTTGGTGGCTTCTTCTGATACGTTTTCGCACTGGAATTTTGATCTTTGTAATCCTTTTGCGATTGTGATTTTTTGTATTTCATTGGCGAAGGGCAATTTCAGAAATGGCATTAGGCATTCAAACAGTATGTTTGCAATAAACTGACTTATCTATCTTAAACATTGTCGGAACTCGTGACGCAGGAGAGCTACATGACTCCAAGCACTCGGACTGATACAAGCACCCAGAATAGCACACTGTTCTATATACAAAATATATTACATTAAGATTAGATTAATAAAAGCTACCGTGCAGTCAAATTTAGTAATGTGATTTTTTTTCAAATACAAAAATCTTGTTTAATCGGCATTAAGAAACTGGATACAATAAGAAAAACATGACGACTATTATGGATTTTAAACTTCTGGGTATATTGATAATAACGTTGTTCTTTTACCATTTAAGTTTATTCTGTTGAGATTTGTAATCATTGCATGAAAACGGTCGTAGCATCGAGGACTAAACGTCGCTTACACATAAGTTGAAAATCCATATTATTCGTCATGTTTTTGTTAAATACAAAAATGTCATTTACATCTAGTCTTCTCGTGTCATCCTCTAATAAAGCGCACAGGCCATTCCATTCTCACAATTTTCTCTCATTCCAGTTAAACTTCCACTACCCTTGCCCCACTGTCTATCAGAATAATCTGTGGACCAATTGCTCAACCAAGATAACGTCCCTGTAACAAGCTGCAGTCAGCATTCCATGCCTCAGGACATGGAGAGGTCTTCTTCCCGCCTTGTATATGCAACCCAAGACCATTACTGAGCCCCCATCATACCTGTTATGCTCAGTGACATGTTGTCTCTAAAATGCTGTTCCAACACGACTCCATGTCCTTACTCTCCGGTCGGTTGGATCTAAAAAAAATGAGACTCGTCAGTGAAAAATACTGATAGAAATATGTAAACCACAAGCCTCTGCAGATCATTTTGCAGTTGCGTTGCGGTTGGCGTCACATTGCGTATTGCCTGGAAGACCAAAAACCGAGCCTCAACAGCCCCAGCTGCCCTTTCCCAATCTCCCTACAAACTGCGGGACTACACTTCAAACATATTGATAGCGGTTCCACATACGGTAATCACGTTCTGTGAAACATTCTATGTTCGTGCCGCCTGTTCCTGTGTAGCCCTTTCTGCCACAATTCCCACTACCATTGGCATGTCTTCGTTGCTCAAAATGCGTCTTTGGAGATGCCTTATTATCCCTTCTCACATGAAATAAAACAAACACACAAATTTCAATCAAACAGGCCTTTATCTTGATTGTCGTGCATGTAAACGCCCGTAGCATATCGATAGACAGCAATATACACGCCGTGCACGTGCAAAATGTGTTTTCTGAGGCCCGTGACAATCGAGATTTTATGAGAAAGCATAAATTATTCATACAGTCTAGATTGTTTTCCCAAAAATATAATAATTCACTGACCAGTTGGTAAAAACATCCAATACTCCTATCAAATGTTGAGTAGAATAGTTCGTTTGCGGGCAAAAATATCAGTTCAAACGCTGTATTCGGAAATTAAAACTCGCTAATCGCAATCAAATCGATTTAAGAACTGGTCCAGCATGGCGCGTTCTGGCTAAGTTCCAAAACCCATAGACAGTCAAGAATAACCTAGTAGTTACCATTAAACTGGGCCATACCTGTTTGTTAAATATAATCTTGGTCAATAGTCTATCACAATAAACGTTAAAGACGAATCGTAGGTCGATGTTTTGGCAAAAGCTTGTGTTTTAAGTTTATTAAATTATTTCATTTCCCGATCGGAGCTGTTTAAATAACACAAAGATTCTCACTCTGTGATGTAGGCCTGTTGTCAAAATATCACATCATATCATATCAACCCTTGTTGTCAGTATAGAGTTGAGTTTATGGAGCAAAATGTTTGGTGCAATATCTCTTTGGTCATTTATACAGAGGTTGCTGTCATGTTAAAATCTCAGCCACGATCAAGACAAAAAGTATGGTGGCTGATTTATGCAAGCGCATCATAAGTTCTCCAAGCGTATTTTTTTCTAAATATATATATATAAAACTAAATGAATATTTATATCTTTATAACATTTTGTGTTCGCTCCACTCAGATTTGTCTTCTTGCTAAAATTCTCTCAAAAAAAGGCGACTGAACATCTTTCCGGTGTGGCATGCGCAGTAGCATTTTGTGCCATCACTGTTAATATACCAGCAAAGGTTTTAATCAACTGGCGCATAAGTCATTATAGATAGGTGTTTCCGACCAAAGAGAAGACACAGACAACATATTTAGCCATATTCATGACACACCACAAAGATGTTCCGTCGCTTTGTTATTGAGAGAACACAATTTCATGACAGTGAAGGCAAAATCTCTCCGGGGTAACACAAAATAAATTTGAGCAAGAAGACAAATTTGAGTGGAGCGAACACAAAATCATGCGTAGACAACATAAAATATTTCGGTCTTAGAAAATATTAACTTCGTTTTCTCAAAAAACACGCTGGGAGAACTTATGATGCGCTGGCAGAAATCAGCCACAAAAAAAAAGAGAGTCGTTTATGGAAATAAAGTATAAAGTTTCTTAACCAAGACTGGAGGTTTTGCTTCGCCTTAATCTTCTTTCGGGATTTGATTATTTAAGGGTGGAAGTTTTTTGTCAACAATCGCGGCAAAACAGTTTATACCTGGTGCAGAATTTGTTATTTGGGTATAGAATAATAATGAACATTGCACCAGATAATATTTACAATGTGCACATTTATATACAAGTATAAATTCAGATTTAAAACTCAAGAACCAAATGCTGACCATATTAGTCAGGACAGCAGAATATGAAAATTAACGACCTTCCATTTATTGTCTTCCTTCTGTGGACAGGATAGGTTTATTGATATGAACAACTTACAATGAGGCTGACGAAAAGCAATTTATATTACTGAAAAAAGACGTATCCCATGTCTTATTTTATAATAAACTAGAATACCCACACGAAGAACACGTTGAAAATGAGGACTACAGTAGCAGCCATTGGCCCTTGGTGATTGATGGTTTTCTGACTAATACCATCTGGACCCCATTTGTTGTCACATTACAACCTCAGAATAGTAATTCAAAGCTCTTTACTTCTCTACTCTGTATGTACTCTTGGTATGTCTCGCTCAATAAAGCCTGGACGGAATCTAAATCCGAGATGCATTTTGCTAATTCGAAATAAATACAGATGATTTTAATGACATTTCACAAGACTTTTATTTTCATATAATCACGCAATGGTATACAATGCGTTCATTATTAATACCCTAGCAAAACATAAATGTAACCTGAATACCTGAATGGTTTTATAAAAAAAAGGTATATTAAATAACAACATCACAAAAAAGACAATAGGTATGGATGTATAATGAAATATTATGTCAATCACCATGGAAAAGACTACAAGATTTTCATGTTTCTTATTTCGGACGGGAAATCGATATTGATTAATTTACCAGGGAGAGGGTCCAGGAACATCAATATTTTCATAATTATGACAGATTATTTACAAAATGTTACGTTAATGTTATTTGGATAACTTTATTATATGCAGATAATTTATAAATGTCTGTTTGAAGATGGCTTTTATTTCATTTCTTATGGACGTTATTTAATTACCTGAAATACGGTTGTTAATTCTTCTCGCCCCATCATTTCATCTTCTACAGATCATATAGCGTAATGTTAAACCAATTGCTAAATCTTATCCAGCAATTTATCGCCAAACCTTATTGAATTATATCGATCAGATACTAGTCTCCCCAAAAAAGCAAGGTGAAGGTTTGAATGTTCACAAGCCCATTGTAAAAAAAAGCTGTTTTCTTACGACAAGTATATCGGCTCGCTTATAAGTAAAAATGGAACACGTTAAAATATTATGTCAGCTTTTGTTACTTTCTTTGTATAAAAAATACAAACTAAGAAAAAGCTTGGGAAACAATGCATAGTTTTAATAACGGCTCAAAAATCTCTGCTGAGACTTCATCGACGTCAATGTCAAGTGTGTTGCTCAATCAATATTCTTCCTCAACGATTAATATAGGAGAATTCTGTTTCACGATGTCTAGTTAAGTTTTGGTCGGATTTTCTACTTTACATTTGTGGTATATCATCTAATTAGGTCTTATACAAATTTCGAAAGAACTTCCTTAGCTCAAACTGAAAACAACCTACATGTAGGGCTTTGTTATACTTAAAAGTCGTTTTTATGGTTTATTAAAGTTTTAACTAAATTTAATCAACACATTTGTTTCCTGGCATGTTTATATATTTCTCGTTGAAACGTTTTCTACTTGTGTCCAAAGAGAGACAGAAAACATCAATCCCTTTAGTGTTTTGTGTTTAATTTTTTTATTGTTTGTGTGCAGGCCCACTGGAATCAATATTATTGATTCCAGGAAATTCGGAACACGATCGCCATTAATCTCCGTAAGCTGTAATCTCCTGCGTTCAGTCACATGTTGAGGGAGAATTTCAGTGACATTAAAGATTGGCTGGATTTGTTAGGTGTCTGTTATCTCCCAAACTCTTCGGTACTCCTGTTCGCCCTATAAGCGTGGTTGGTGTTAAATGTTTTTATTGCCCTTAACTAAATGGGATTGCCTGGAAGCGTAGAAGGAAATCTTGTCGAACCCGTAATAAACTTATCGGAAAATAAATAAAATAAAAATGTTCGTTACATTTTCTTTATACTTTATTGTTGTTGTTCAATGGACAAAATGCGAATACAAAGAGATAGTGCGAAAACACTCACGTAATGTTAGAAGCTTGGTGAATTTCAACTATTAAACGACAGAATATTATCGGCATGGATGGTAGTTCAGCAAAGCAAATATAAACTGGATTGGCGTGACCTATACTTAACTCTAAGTAAACAGCCTACAAGATACTGCGCAGTAATTTAACGGTGCCTGTAACCCGTACGAATAGAAAACAATGACCATAACTAACGTACTGATGTTAATTACACTCTTTAGATCGGACCACGTCGAGTCAAGTTGTCTTAGAAGATAAGAAGACATTATATAGATTCGGAATAAATCTTATCCAGAAGAGACATTGGCATATAATAACACTTATTCACCACGACAGTTGTTAGAATTCCGTACACAGGTATTTGGAAGTTTTGCCATTGTACTTTACGTAGGAATACATGTGAACTGTCAGTATAGTGAACGCGCCGAGACATTAAAATGATATTCGAACATTGATAGAAAAACGTGACATTTTGTATGCAATTAAATGAGATGGAAGAATGAACATAATACTTAACCGAAGAAGACATCCAGGTGATACTGCGATAAAGCATAACACATTCTCGCCAGACCAGCTTTTAGAGGTAATTAAGGACAGACAAGAATGGACAAGATTTCCAACGTAAAAGCTTTTAAAGAGATACACATTTTGTGACATTATGCCTTCTGATTAGAGAGCATTCATTTTGTATGAAAGAACTAACATAACATTTAGCGGAAGAAGACTTCACTGTGATCCAACACAAACTGTAACGCAAAAGGACATTGGAACAATACAAAGGCCTAAATGTTAGAGGTAGTGTATGAGTCGCCCTATCAACCAAGAGTCTCGAATAGGAGCCCAATTGAATTGAATTCAATTATTTGCAAAGATTTAAGTACATTTTCATTACATTTTTTGTTTATCTCGATTAGATCTACGTCTTGGGTTAACAAGTATAAGTCAGATAATCAAATCTGTATCAACAAAATACGAAAGAAGTCTAACATTTTAATATTTTAAGAAAGACCATAATACCTCTTCCCGGAAAAAATTATTTGAGCTTTATCGTCGACTTTGTCGAACTGAAATACGTATAACTTACACTTAATTAAAACATTAATATTTCTTTAGTCTACAGCTCTTTTATCAGTTTACGCCACAGGAATGTGTACCAATTAGAGTAATTAACAGCTGATTAACGGTTGATTACAACGTACTTTGTAGTTCTTTAACTATAATAAAGAGAGAAGGTAGGAAACATACTTCCC
>JAVFBZ010038067.1:0-10755 GCA_032466195.1 Katharina tunicata
AAACGCCATACATATTTGGATAAGAGTGAGATTATAAAAGTGTGTACTGAAAAGATCTGAAAAACGTCATGACCTACTCCAGGCAAGTTCAAGACAATACGTCAGCATGAGATTTTACAAAAAAACTTCTTCACAATGACGTATTAGGAATGTTGTGAAAGGTTTTAAGTTCACACAAGCTTGTATACTGGTGTAGCGGATGTAAGATGATTGATGGGCCTTTGCGTATGATGTATGGGGTAAGTTGCGGAGGATTTATCAAACATAATAAGAACAGCCTAAAATTCGTGTGCGAGTTAAAAAAAAATAAAAAACCGCTGGACAGATCGGAAAGTAAAATGAAACCTTTTCTTAGATTTGGAAAGTATTAGGAAAATATTATTCTGTCAACTTGTGCAAATATCAAACATTTTGTCAGGTCTATCTGTGTTAAGTTACAAAATTAGGTTGGAATGTCAAAAATAAATGTACACTGGCTCCATGTGTGAGGGACCACTTGAAGTTATTAATAATCCATTATCCCCGTTCTATAGCGAAATGTCTAGAAAGTTTAACTGAACATTTTCTTATTCTTGTCTGACAGTTGAATTTGCATCATACTAGTTTTGCGGGAATGAGACGGGCACGTTCAAAATGGGCGGGGCATGTAAATGACGTGACGTTGTACACGCGACATAATGATAATAAGGTCATTGATATTACGTCAGTGACAACCAAAGTCAACCAGTACACTTATTTCCAGCTAAACAACACTTGACATTGCAGATTGTGTATTATAATATTTCCAAGCGTATTGTTTCTTCGGCGTAAAATAGTTACGACAAAGGCTAGACTGATTTTACTAAAATGACTTCGTATACACCCTCAAACAAACGGCCTAGCTAGTAATACACCCCCTCGGCATTTAAATGTAAAATTTATCTCACGTCAGTTGAATGGTGACTGCAGCAATTATTGTGTTTATCATCCGATCAAGTTTAATTTGATTTCGTTTGATCTGGTGCCCTCTAAACTAACCCAGGGCATCAGGAAGCCGATTTGTTGTATTGCCCTGTTTTTCCTGTAAATGTATTGTGGCTTCCTATATTTTGCGGGCGTCGATGAGGGTGGTTTCCTTCACTCAGTGGACTTGCACGCCGTCATATAAGTGAAATAACTTTAAAAGTACTCCGTTAAAAAACAATCAATCGTTTAACACAAATTTAATTTCACAACTTCCGTCTGGCGACCAAACATATTATAGGTGGGAAAGTTGTCGCTGGCTAAACTCCAGCATATTAAAGTCCGATTTTAATGAAACAAGGACTTGAGTAAATAATCCAATTCACAACTTCAGGTCGTCGTGATAGTAAGCGTTTAATTATTTTTAAAATTACAACAGATAAGTTCGTAACGCATAAGTCACACTGTCCCGAAGTTGACACCAGATGGACACACGATAAAAGAAATGTTCAAATTTGGATCTGATTGTAAAAACATCGGGCCATTCGTGAGGGCATCGTAAGCCATCGTATGACCCTCGGTTGAGTTTCTCGGGCTCCGGCAGCAACTTCGTGAGCGGTGGCAAAATTTTTGGCATGCCAAAAAATTGCCGAAAGACCTTGCGAAGGGGCATTTTTCGCCTCACGAAGACAATACGAAGGAAACAAGAAGCTACCAAATTTTCTTAGGAAGGCAACCCGACTACGTGTAGCCCTCGCAATGCCGCCGTGTAGCCATCGTATTATAGTATGATGACATCGAGATGGGACCACGGTGTCGGCGAAGACATCCGATGTTGAGTAGCTCAAGCGTTTCACATGTGTCATGGTAACGTGGACATATAAAAGTCAGCCTCAGAGCATTTTCCTCAGTCAGTACTGAGCAACTCTACAGAGCAGAATCGTGTGTAACTCCCAAAGCTTCAAACACAATTAATCACAATTCAGTTCCAGCAGAATGACATACTTTGATGATGAGACAACCAGGAAAAAGAAGGCAGCAGCATTGCTTCTTTTGATGCACCTCAGAGAACATGATGAGCAACTCTTACAGGGCCAGCACCTCCTCTTACAGGTAAAAATGGTCTTATTTCACTTTGTCATTTCTTGTTATTTGCCTCTCAAGCATTCGACAATGTACTTATCTTTTTGCTTTTTTTTTTCGAGGGCAGGGGCAAACCGTGGCGAAGGAGGAAACCTAGGTCTATGTGGGTCAGGAAATGGCTGTCTGACAAAAAAGAGAACGCTATGGCCATTATAGCACTATACTAAAGGAGCTGAAGACAGAAGATAAGAAGGCCTTCTACAACTACACAAGACTTCCCTAAGGCCTCTACGATGAGGTCCTGCGAAGAGAGAAGGCATAATAGAGAAGAAGGACACATGGTACAGAAAGTCTCTCCCTCCTGGTCTCAATCTGTCCATCATTCTACGACACTTGGCCTGCGGTGACAATTATCCAACCTTGTCCTCCAACTTCAGAGTTGCTCCGAACACCATCTCCCTTACCATTAATGAAGTCTGCGATGCCATCAAAGCCGAATTTGGTGCTGAGGTGATCCAGTGTCCTACTACAACTGGAGAGTGGACCGCCTTTGCTGAGAAATTCGAGAAGAGATGGCAATTACCACACTGCTGTGGTGCTCTGGATGGCAAGCATATGGCGGTCACCTGTCCTTGGAATGCTGGCTCTGTGTACAGCAACTACAAGGGCTTCTTCTATATTGTCCTCATGGCCCTCATCGACATAGACTACAAGTTCCTCTGGATTGATGTCGGCTCTGATGGTTCCAGCAAAGATGCCAATATCTACAATGTGTCAGAACTGAAGGAAGGCCTGGAGAGTCTGAACAACATATTCAATCTCCCTTTTGAGAAGTCTCTACCTGGTAGTGACGTTCATGTCCCATACTACATAGTAGGGGACAATGCTTTTGGGACGATTAAGCACCTGATGAACCCGTTTTCCATCAGAAACATGGAGCACTATGAGAGAATATTTAACTACAGACTCTCCATAGCCAGGCGTTTAGTGGAGAATGCCTTTGGTATTCTGGCACACAAGTTCCGAGTTTTGCTGAGGACCATGAACCAGAGGCCAGAGACATGCAGAAAAATCATCACAACTTGTGTGATCCTTCACAATCTCATCAGACTGAGATATCCATCCACCCACAACAACCTGATGGACTTCGAGGACCAGAACCAGAATGTCATCCCAGGGGCATGGAGAAATGACAAAGTACTTCTGGATGTTTACCATGAGAGGGCAAGGAACACTGGAACCAGGAGGGGACGCAAATTAGAAAATACCTGGGCCACTACTTTATCTCAAAGGCTGGTTCGGTGCCATGGCAGGACCAGGTGATCCTGTTATTATTCCCACAAAACAGTGACAATAAAATGAATACAGAGACACTAACATTGTGATGAAGAACAACTTATTTTCACATAGTGCATTGTATCTTAAAGCAAAATGTGTATGGAGTAATAAATTTTGTTTTTGAAATTTTGATTGAAAATACTTGTTTTTTTCCCACTTATTAATCAAATAAAGGCCTAACATTTAGATAGTTTGAAAAGCTCAAGTTTCCAAAATGTAAAGTCCCTTACTACTTTAACACAGAAATTAAAAAAACTTGTGAAGTCTGAAAATATCAGTGACAACTTTTATTATACAGAATCTCAAGTTTCTGTGTGATTTTTTTTCGGATTTTTTCTGGAACTGTCTCTGATTATTTTTCTGGAACTGTCTCTGAATTTCTGGTTAATGGCTTTTGTTATTATTGTCGTCATGTGGCATTAAAGCTGAGAGATCGATGTCTTTGTTGATATTTACACTGTCGTCTGGGTTTAGATATTGGCGGGGGCTGTCCTGGGTCACGTTGTGCTGGGACTGCTGAGCTGGAAGAGGAGGCAGAGGAGGACTCTGCAATGGCTTATGGAGTGTTAGCTGCCAAGGACCTCTGATCTGTACTGAGGAGGCTGAGAAGGAAGTTGGACAAATGCAGCCTGGTGAGGAGAAGGTACGTAGCCCTGAGTAGAAGTGCTGGCTGGCTGGCAGGTATGGTACTGCTGCTGTTGCTGTTGTCCTAAGTTGTACTGCTGGTTCGCCTGCTCTACGTAGCAACACTACTGGGATCTCCGCACTGATGCCGGAGGTGGGTTCATAGGCCACTGTCTGTGACCTGGCTGGAACTCTACTGAAGGTGAAGATGCAGCTCTGCTGGCGGAGTAGTAGGTACCGCTGGGGAGGGCACTCTCCTGTTGATGTTGGCTGACTTTTGAGTAGGTGGCAGATATGCAGACTGGGATCACAGCAACTGGCCTCTGCGGCTGTGGCTGCTGCGGCTGGAATGCTGAAGGGACTGGTCACCAGCCGCTTCCCTATCCCTGAACTGTCTGGACACCTTCCGGTAACTGGAAAGACAAAAACAAACAGCATAGGATTAATAGAAGCTCAAATTTAACATGCAATAAAATTTGTGACATCAAATAAATGAATTTCAAATTGATGCAATTTTATATACTTACTGGTTAAGAACTGTGGTGATGTCCTCATACGCAAGTTCCAGGCAGGTATCATGCAGACGACCCAGTTCGTTTCCAGGCACTTGCAGAAAGGAGTGGCCCTGTTGACTCCCAGCCAGCTCACCCGTCTCAGCCAAGGTCAACTTGTCCTTAAACTGCGAAGACAAAAAAAGAAAACAAACATAAGTACATTTGAAAGTTATATTTGGAAACAAAATATTTTCAACAAAGTTCAGTTTGAATTTAATTTCAATGATATACTCACACTAGCTGGTGTATCCTTCTTGTGTCGTCTGATGTGTGGCTTCAGGAACCCCAAAGACCCGGTGGATGAACTTGCCACGGTCACTGTCATTCTCACTGGCCTCCTCAGCAAGGATGAGGTCTTCCTCGTCACCACTCGACACACCATCACCGGACCTCTTCTGGGATTTCTTCTTGGGTTGGCCCTCCCGCAGCTTCGAGAACCGAGTACTCTGTGTGTGATACCATTTCTGAATTGAATCGTCTGCAATAACAGAAATCAAAACAAATAATTAGTAAAATCATTGAAATGTTCATTGACAGCAAAGTATGTCAAGTATCTGAAATAGATTTCAAATATTTCAGAGTAATTGAAATATATTTTTGTAATACTTACAATCCACCCTGTACTCCGAAGACTTTCTATCTCATAGTTGCCTCCTTAATGCCTTGTCTTTGTACTGTCTGTCTTTCATGTCATACAGTAGCTTTTTACTCTCCATCCAGCGAGCGATTGCCTCCTCCTGCGCCTCTGTGAAGCTGTATGGGGGACCAGGGGGTGAGTTCTCATTCTGGGCCTTCCCTTTCCCTTTGTCGCCCTTGCCCTTGTCCACTTGAGGCTTGGACTTGGACTTGCCTGCAGGGAGGGCGGGGGAAGCTGACTCATCTGAAAAGATACCAAATGGAAAACTAATTTAAGTACATCCAGGACAGCAATGTATGGGAATATATAACAAAATCAATAACCCCTCTCCCTCTAACCTTTAAAAATACGTTTTAACATACAACATATCTTTCAAATGGAGGTTATCACCCTTGCTGCTGTAGCTCTTTTACATTGAAATCGGTTCAAAAAGCTTCATGATCCAGTGTCTGGCGACGTCAGCGGGTTGGGGTACCCTGTCCTTGTCAAAGTCTCTTCCCATAATAATCCTTGAATATTTCTGTAACCCATACAAAATATAGGGCTAGTAATCCGATGTTTCATTCATTGGGAACATAGTGTTTGTAGTTGGCATAACATGTTATGAGATGCATGATATACGTTTTGAAAATACGTTTTAACATACAACATATCTTTCGAATGGAGGTTATCGCCCTTGCCGCTGTAACTCTTTTACATTGAAATCGGTTCAAAAAGCCACATGATCCAGTGTCTGGTGACGTCAGCGGGTTGGGGGTACCCTGTCCTTGTCACAGTCTCTACCCATAATAATCCTTGAATATTTCTGTAACCCATACAAAATATAGGGCTAGCAATCCGACGTTTTATTCACTGGAAACATAGTGTTTGTAGTCTGTAGGCATAACAACATAAGTATACTGGTTAAACTAGATGATAAACCACCACAAAAATGACTCAATGATAATTTTGACGTTCGGCAGTAACACGTTTTGTGGATTTTCTGGAATCAACACCAGCGAGTTGTAATGGATTCTTTTCTATAGAAATAATGGATTTATGTTACAGTGAAACCAAACTTTTGAATTGTATTGAAAATTACATATGTATGCAATTCGGAAGTTTAAGGGCTAGGCTTGATTGTGTGAGTCAACAAGTCTCAGTATATCCAAGACAGCCAATCTCTGATAGACACACATGTCGATGTCTATTCCCCATGTTCTAGTGTCTATCCTTTGGCGCTTCTCAAGGATATAACAATATCTGAGTGCACTTGGGAAATGACCAGACCTCTTAGCCGAAGTTGTACTGGTAGAGTGCAATATGTTCTTAATGATTGAAGGCCTATCATATGTATTACCAAATTGTCAATTCTCTTCTGAATTGCATTTAATTAATTTAGTTTCGTCGAACTATGGTGGAAATTGTGACATAGAACTTTATAGTTCAGAACAAAAATCTTTGTAGTAAAATCAGAACAAATGAATCCAAACAAGCTATTGAAACACGCAAGTGGTTTAAGAAATGCTAAGGTTGTGGTTGATGATACTTATGTCACTGACATAAACATGCTCTCAACACCACCGTTAGACACATCAACATAAAAATGCAGAACAAATATTTTTGATTGAATAGGATGGTGCAGCTTTCTCTCCGTAACAGGCACAAACGCCCCCTCATAACAAACTTACACTGTGTTCTTTGTTCTTTTTTTAAGTGCCGGAAAAGTAGTACTACTGTTATCATCCTGTTCGCTTAAAACGTACATAACTGTTCAAATTTATTTAATTCAACACGGTGCGTCATCAACCATTCTTAATTTATCAAATGCAATACGATTTGCACACACAAAGCTCTAGTTTCCGCTAATCAAATCAAACCATAAAATCTCTGGAGTTTGGCTTTATTGTCTTTATTGAATGTCTTAATCTACTTAATCGATGTTAAAGACAACAATGTCAGCTTGTTGTGTCCAGTAAATCTAATAAACGACTGCCATATACTTCTGCTTCACTACTCCAGAAGTGTCGCTGAATGTCAAGACGAACTCTTCATATACTTATAAAGCAGTCACTCAGTAACAAATGAGCATTAAATTGGATAACTCATTTTGTGTAGGATACATCAATTTCCGTTGAAACGCGAGAAAGATTTTCAGTGGTTTCAGCCCTATGCTACAAAATCTGCATTTTACAGTCTCTGCCGAATGACCAGTTTCTTTCGGTGTGCAGTAATTATATCACTATCTGGGTGTCAGTAACGTTTTGCGTAACACTGGTTGTATTTCTTGCATTATAGAAGTTTCATTTTTTCCACTTTAATTTTTTTGAAGGCGCAAAGTTACGTTGACACTCGACACTGCGAATTTTAGCATTAGTGCAGACCTATCCTATATAGTGTGGAGCATTGAAAAATACCTTATCATTGGGATTTTCTATCAGGAAAATAAGGCTGATTTAATAAGTCTCTTCCGAATGGCCAGTGTTCTTTGCCTTGTATTTCAGTGTGCAGTAATGATATCACCATCTGGGTCTCAGTATATCCAAGACAGCCAATCTCTGATAGACACACATGTCGATGTCTATTCCCCATGTTCTAGTGTCTATCCTTTGGCGCTTCTCAAGGATATAACAATATCTGAGTGCACTTGGGAAATGACCAGACCTCTTAGCCGAAGTTGTACTGGTAGAGTGCAATATGTTCTTAATGATTGAAGGCCTATCATATGTATTACCAAATTGTCAATTCTCTTCTGAATTGCATTTAATTAATTTAGTTTCGTCGAACTATGGTGGAAATTGTGACATAGAACTTTATAGTTCAGAACAAAAATCTTTGTAGTAAAATCAGAACAAATGAATCCAAACAAGCTATTGAAACACGCAAGTGGTTTAAGAAATGCTAAGGTTGTGGTTGATGATACTTATGTCACTGACATAAACATGCTCTCAACACCACCGTTAGACACATCAACATAAAAATGCAGAACAAATATTTTTGATTGAATAGGATGGTGCAGCTTTCTCTCCGTAACAGGCACAAACGCCCCCTCATAACAAACTTACACTGTGTTCTTTGTTCTTTTTTTAAGTGCCGGAAAAGTAGTACTACTGTTATCATCCTGTTCGCTTAAAACGTACATAACTGTTCAAATTTATTTAATTCAACACGGTGCGTCATCAACCATTCTTAATTTATCAAATGCAATACGATTTGCACACACAAAGCTCTAGTTTCCGCTAATCAAATCAAACCATAAAATCTCTGGAGTTTGGCTTTATTGTCTTTATTGAATGTCTTAATCTACTTAATCGATGTTAAAGACAACAATGTCAGCTTGTTGTGTCCAGTAAATCTAATAAACGACTGCCATATACTTCTGCTTCACTACTCCAGAAGTGTCGCTGAATGTCAAGACGAACTCTTCATATACTTATAAAGCAGTCACTCAGTAACAAATGAGCATTAAATTGGATAACTCATTTTGTGTAGGATACATCAATTTCCGTTGAAACGCGAGAAAGATTTTCAGTGGTTTCAGCCCTATGCTACAAAATCTGCATTTTACAGTCTCTGCCGAATGACCAGTTTCTTTCGGTGTGCAGTAATTATATCACTATCTGGGTGTCAGTAACGTTTTGCGTAACACTGGTTGTATTTCTTGCATTATAGAAGTTTCATTTTTTCCACTTTAATTTTTTTGAAGGCGCAAAGTTACGTTGACACTCGACACTGCGAATTTTAGCATTAGTGCAGACCTATCCTATATAGTGTGGAGCATTGAAAAATACCTTATCATTGGGATTTTCTATCAGGAAAATAAGGCTGATTTAATAAGTCTCTTCCGAATGGCCAGTGTTCTTTGCCTTGTATTTCAGTGTGCAGTAATGATATCACCATCTGGGTGTCAGTAACGTTTTGCGTAACACTGGGTGTATTTCTTGCATTAAATAAGTTTCAGTTTTTCCACTAGCATTTTTTTGAAGGCAGAAAGTTATGTTGGCACTCCACACAGCGAAATTTAGCATTAATGCAGACCTATCCTATATAGTGTGCAACATAGAAAAATACCGTATCATTGGAGTTTTCTATCAGGAAAATAAGGCTGATTTAATTAAAAAGACCAAGATATTTATTTTAGATTTGATATAAGCAAATGTAAGAGATCACATAAGATGGATAGTTAGTGTGGGTTATAAAAGAAAGTCTTAATTGTTGTTTAAATTCATTTTGTTCGAAAATTAGGAATATAAGTTCCTATATTTTACTATTTATTGCCGTTGTTAATTATATTCAAATACATGGAACTTAGACAAGAGTTGGGTCTTTCCATCTTTCATGTAATTATGTTTACGTTTCGAATAACATCAGAACTCGCTTAGTTTAAATGTTCACAAAAATTGGGAAAATATGGGGTGATTTTTCAATTTGTCGTCGATGTACAGTTTGTATACCATTTTGAATGATGGGGGTTGATAACTGATTTGTTGGGGTTTTCATGTCAAGTTTAGTTTAGCTCATAAATAATATCAGCTCCAGGATAAGCCAAAGTTCACCGATTACGTGTTTGTAATCGACAGCAAACTTTTGTTTGATTTAATAGCATAAAATGACACGGATTCAACGGACAGATAACCAGCCTTAGAGCGATTTAGCGACGAGGATTTACAGCCATATCTAAAGCCATTGAGACTATGATCGATTTAACCTTGGAAATTGACACCACAACCTTGGCACAAATTAGGTGTAGATGGACCAACCTGGGACATTAGATATGTCTGAGTAACGCTAGAGTTCTGGTGATCTAGGTTACCGGTTAGTGTCACCTCACCACAGATGGTAAGGAGTGGCTAATTAAAGAAAACACAAATTACCCCAAGAAAACAGTTTTAAAATTTGTTGACTTTGTGGCCTAGCTATCTTGAGAAGCGATCGTCTGTCCTCGACACTGCTTTAAGTAATCAGGCGTTTTAATAACATCGTCTATGGCAGTCATTTTCTAAACACTTCTTTGTTGTTATCTTCGATAATTGACAGTACGTGTAAGGAAATTAAGCTGATTTACTTAAGGAGGTTAACTTCTCTGGTGGAAATAAAGAAAAACGTCACAGAATTAAATAGGTATGTTTAAAAACGCTGAAATGTGAGATACCTTTTTTTTAAATTTGTAATTCTTTAATATTTGTTTTAACTTAAACTTCAACTGTTTCCTTTTTCTTTATCATTAAGATTTTTTCAAATGTATGTAGTTGCATATTATTAAAACTTATTAAAATTTTAGCTTAATCTTATTTTGACTTATGTGACAGTTCCATTAAAAGTTGAACACCCAACCCAGCCAGCGGAACTCGCTGCAGTCTGATTCATTGTATTATGTGTATGATTCATTTGTATAAAATGGTCCATTGTTTCACTTTCGTGACCGACCTGGTATGTAAATGACTAGGCATTTGGAATATAGCTGTGAACGCCACAGCGAGGCCGCTGGCCCTTGACCTCATCAATCGACCTACGACGCCACTTCACCTCTATCACTTGATTTGACTCTTGTTGCATTGGTCGTTTTGAAGCTTGTTATGCAAAATAGTTCGATCTTAT
>JAVFBZ010038078.1:0-10755 GCA_032466195.1 Katharina tunicata
CAATCTAACAGCGTTGTCATGATACCGAAAACAGTTAGGGTCAGCGGAATCTAACAGCGTTGTCATGGTACCGATAGAACTTAGGGTCAGTGGCATCTAACATAGTGGTCATGGTACCGATAATAGTTAGAATCTATGTTCGTTTTCATGATATCGATAATAGTTAGGGTCAGTGGAATCTTGCAGCGTTGTCATGGTACCGATAATAGTTAAGGTCAGTGGAATCTATCTTCGTTTTCATGATATCGATAATAGTTAAGGTCAGTGGAATCTTGCAGCGTTGTCATGGTACCGATAATAGTTAAGGTCAGTGGAATCTTGCAGCGTTGTCATGATACCGATAATAGTTCAGGTCAGTGGAATCTTGCAGCGTTGTCAGTATAACGATAGTTATTTGGGTTAGTTAAATATAACAGCGTTGTCATGGTATCGATAGTAGATTGGCTCAGTGGAATCTAACAGCGTTGTCATGGTACCGATAATAGTTAGTATCAGTGGAATCTAACAGCGTTGTCATAGTATCGGTAATAGATAGGGTCAGTGGAATCTAGCAGCGTTGTCATCGTTCCGATAGTAGCTTGGGTCAGTGGAATCTTACAGCTTTGTCATAGTACCGATAGTTGTTAGGGCCAGTTGAATCTAACAGCTCTGTCATTGTAGCGATAATAGTTAGGGTCAGTGGAATCTAATAGCGTTGTCATAATACCGATTGTAAGGTAGGATTAGAGGAGTCTTACAGCGTTGTCATGGTACAGAAAATAGTTAGGGTCAGTGGTCAATGCTACCGATAGAAGTTAGAGTCAGTGGCATCTAACAGCGTTGTCATGATGCCGAATGTAGTTAGGGTTAGTGGAAACTAATAGCGTTTTCATGATACCCATAATAGTTAGGGTTAGTGGAATCTAACAGCGTTATCATGGTACCGACTGTAGTTAGGGTCAGTGGAATCGAACATCGTTGTCATGGTATCGATAATACTTAGGGTCAGTGGAATCTAACAGCGTTGTCATGGTACCAATAGTAGCTAGGGTCAGTGCAATCTAACATCGTTGTCATGATACCGAAAATAGTTAGGGTCAGCGGAATCTAACAGCGTTGTCATGGTACCGATAGTAGGTAGGATCAGTCGCATCTAACATCGTTGTCATGATATCGATAATAGTTAGGGTCACTAGAATCTAACAGCGTTGTCATGGTACCAATAATAATTTGGTCAGTGGAACCTAACAACGTTGTCATGTCTTTGATAATAGTTAGGCCACTGGAATCTAACAGCGTTGTCATGATATCGATAATACGGACAGTGGAATCTAACAGTTGTCATGGTATCGACAGTAGATTGGGTCAGTGGAATCTAATTGCGTTGCCATAGTACCGATAATTAATAGGGTCAGTGGAATCTAACGGCTCTGTCATTGTAGCGATAATAGTTAGGGTCAGTGGAATCTAATAGCGTTGTCATAATACCGATTGTAAGGTAGGATTAGAGGAGTCTAACAGCGTTGTCATGGTACCGATAATAGTTAGTATCAGTGGAATCTAACAGCTCTGTCTTTGTAGCGATAATAGTTAGGGTCAGTGGAATCTAATAGCGTTGTCATAATACCGATTGTAAGGTAGGATTAGAGGAGTCTAACAGCGTTGTCATGGTACCGATAATAGTTAGGGTCAGTGGAATCTAGCAGCGTTGTCATCGTTCCGATAGTAGCTTGGGTCAGTGGAATCTTACAGCTTTGTTATAGTACCGATAGTTGTTAGGGCCAGTTGAATCTAACAGCTCTGTCATTGTAGCGATAATAGTTAAGGTCAGTGGAATCTAATAGCGTTGTCATGGTTCCGATAGTAGCTTGGGTCAGTGGAATCTTACAGCTTTGTTATAGTACCGATAGTTGTTAGGGCCAGTTAAATCTAACAGCTCTGTCATTGTAGCGATAATAGTTAGGGTCTGTGAAATCTAACAGCGTTGTCATAATACCGATTGTATGGTAGGATTAGAGGAGTCTAACAGCGTTGTCGTGGTACTGAAAATAGGTAGGGTCAGTGGAATCTATCAGCGTTTTCATGATACCAATAATAATTAGGGTCAGCGGAATCTTACAGCGTTATCATGGTATCGATAGTAGGTAGGGTTAGTGGAATTGAACATCGTTGTCATGGTACCGATAATAGTTAGGGTCAGTGGAATCTTGCAGCATTGTCATGATACCGGTAGTAATTTGGGTAAGCTAAATATAAAAGCGTTTTCATGGTATCGATAATAGTTAGGGTCAGTGGAATCTAACAACGTTGTCATGTCACTGATAATAGTTAGGCCACTGGACTCTAGCAACGTTGTCATGATTCCGAAAATGTTTACGGTCAGTGGAATCTAACAGCGTTGTCATGGTTCCCATAGTCGGGTCAGTGGAACCTAACAGCGTTGCCATGGTACCAATAGTAGCTAGGGTCAGTGCAATCTAACAGCGTTGTCATGATACCGAAAACAGTTAGGGTCAGCGGAATCTAACAGCGTTGTCATGGTACCGATAGAAGATAGGGTCATTGGCATCTAACATCGTTGTCATGATATCGATAATAGTTAGGGTCACAAGTATCTAACAACGTTGTCATGGTACCGATAATAGCTACGATCAGTGGAATCTAACGGCTCTGTCATTGTAGCGATAATAGTTTGGGTTAGGGGAATCGTCCTTTATTTCTAAGCACGAAATAGTTGTTTTAAATTGTTTGATTTGGAAATCTGATGACAAGTATACCAATTGTTTGATTTATTTCTTTTAGCAGCGTATTTTAAGTAATTGTATTTAATCTAGTAATTTTATTTGCTTCCAGCGTTCTGGTGATAGTCGAACAGACAGTCTTCGTCGAGGTGACAGTCCACGAAGTCACGATAGTCCCAGAAGACCTAAGCGAAACGACAGTCTGAGAAGACGTGACAAAAACCATGATGGGTCAAAACCACGAAATTCCAGCCGGACAAATAGCCCGCGAACACAAGAAAGGAGTCGTCGAGACAGTCCCAAAATGCGTGACAAAAAGAGACATAACAGTCGAGAGAGTAGAAGTTATGATAGTAACGTCTCACAACAACGATATGACAGTCCAAGATCAAATGAAGAAAGACGTGAAGATAGTCCTAGACCACGGGAAAACAAGGGTCGTGAGAGTCCGCGTCCTCGTGAAAATGACCGTAATGACAGCCCTCGTTCTCATGACAGAAAGCCTCGTATCAGCCCTCCAAATCCAGAACGATGTGACAGCCCGCTTTCATACGCTAGCCAGCGCCACGATAGCCCTCGCCCGCGGCTGGAAACACAACGTCACGATAGCCCTCGTCCGCGGCTAGACACACAACGTCACGATAGCCCTCGTCCGCGACTGGACAAACAACGTCACGATAGCCCTAAACCTCGTGGGAACAAGCAGCAAGATAACCCACGGAATCCAGAGCGACATGAAAATGGTAGACCTAGTAATGTAAAGGAATGTGATCGTCGCAGAGAAAGTCCTAGACCTCGGGACAGCCATGGGCTGGTAAGTCCCCATGTTCGTGACGGATCTCGACCACGATCAAAGCAAAGACATGATAGTCCACGGCCTCGAAGCGAGAAACCTAAAGCGCGAACAGACAGCCCACGCCACCAGGACAGAGACAATGAAAAACCACGCAAGAGTGGAAGTCCAAGAAATAATCGCCGCCATAGTCCGAACAAACATCGTAATAAGCATTCTAATGACTCACATGTAAACAATACACGAGAACAAGGTAAGAGAAAACTGCCGGGTGAAATAACTGAACGAACTCAGAGACATAACGCCATCAAAGTATCCTGATAATAAAACCTTATTTTTGGGGTTCTGAAGCGATGTGTTTATGTATGATTCGTTGTTCTATACAGACTGATGTGGAACGATTAATATTCATATCCTATCATACAGTGCCCAGTAAGTAACCAATTGCTGATTCCTGTACCAAATAAGGCTGCTGTCCTATAGAGCGAGAAACGCAACTGTTACCCGAAATAAACAATTATATTTCTTCTACAGCAAAAAAATTACGCAGCAAGTAAAAAACTAAGTTACTATCGTACCCTGAATACAAGCTGCAACACTAGTTTATTCAACTTTAACGATTTCTACAAAAAATCTTGTGGAACTTTCTTCAAACATTGTAAAATAAAAATAGTTTTATCTGATTGAAACTTTCTTTACTGGCCAAAACTGATCATGTGACGAGCAGAGCAGAATAATGCTTTCTAAATAATGTAGCTCAAGCCTTTAATTGTTAAAGGTGCATTCACATGATGCCATTTTAGCAACGCTTTAAGGGGATTCCCCGAATTAGAAACCTTCTGATTGGTGGAGATATTTTGAGAAACATAACAACTAGTCAAAGCATTGAACAAGGTACGCTCGTATAACTAGCGTTTTGTCTATGCTCGTACCTTAGCCAGCCTAACCGCTGGTTGAAAATGAGCCGAAAGCTGTGTATTGCCTGGAACGACGTTATCCAATCAGATGACTGATATTCCTGGAGCTAGGTTCGAGCATCACACAAAATTATATTGGCTGATCTGGTCACGTGAGCACAGTTGATTGTAAAAAGTCTGAGCAAAGTTTAGACGAAAACACTGTGACTTCAATCGAGAGATTCTTTGGCATACCAGAGTTGAAAATATTTCAAAGGGAAGTTTTAGCATTGAAGAAAGAGGACTGCTTGGTGTGTGTTGCAACTGGTAGCGGCAAATCACTTTGCTTTGAGGCGTTGCCGCTTGTACTACAGGGTGACAAAACAACAACAGATCAGCCGAAAGATCGACTTGCATTGGCTGTTGTTATCAACTAGCTCCGGTAGCCCTCTGGCGGCAATACACGGCATTATCTGCCTTTTCAACTAGCGGTTAGGCTGGCTGAGGTACGAGCATAGACAAAACGCTGGTTATACGAGCGTATGAACAAGGCAAATCCCCTGAAGTCGATGCTACATATCGCATCATCTGGATGAACCTTATCCTACTGGGATTTTGTATTAAAGCTGTTGCAGTCATTTTACTTCGGTTAAAACATGCAGCTTCTTTATTCCAGATTTAATGTTATTTCATGTTTTGTTGTCTGATTAAGGAAACGTTGTGTAATAAGGTATATATTATCAAAGAGCATAAGCATCACTGTTAAGAAGCGTTATTTTTCTATTCTTCTTTAACCCAAATGTCACAAAGCATATATTTCTATATACGTTTCTTTTATTTAATTCAGTTACTATCTGAATCAATCCAAAACTTATTATCTAATACCCAGCGTTCGCAGGGTGCCGTGGATCTATTTAAATTTAATCAAATAACACAAAATATTCTTTGTGATTTAAATGAAGGTTTCAATTCCCCGCCAGAAATTAAGGTAGACCAATGGTCAATTCTGATTGGTCAATTGTGGCATATAGGCGTTACCTCAACTCCAATATTCGTTCGCTCTCTCTTTGGTCAATAAGTGTTGAATTATTTTTGTATGTTTCACTGTTTTATATTTATTCTCTTGAGTTATAGTAAAACCTTCATTTAAATCACCGAGAATATGTTGTGTTATTTGATAAAATTTAAATAGATCCACAGCACTCTGTGAACTCTGGGTATTAGATAATTAGTTTTGGATTAATTCAGATAGTTACTGAATCAAATAAAAGAAGCGTGTATAGAAATATATGCTTTGTGACATTTGGTGCAATAATGATAATGCTAAAATAGAAACAAAATTTAATACCTAATGCAAAACTGGTAAATTTAGATATCAAAAGTAGGTCGTTGGATAATTTCAAAGGTGGTTAATTGTATCTCGAAAGTGGACATTAGAATTATTTTAAAAAAATTCAAAAACCCTCAGTTTGTAATAAAATCGAGGGTTTTTGAATTCTTTTTTACTTATTTTAAAAGAATGTCCACTTTCGGGATACAATTAACCACCTTTGAAATTATCCAACGACCTACTTTTGATATCTAAATTTACCGGTTTTGCATTAGGTATTTAAATTAGCATCATTATTTTTTTCAAATCTGGTTATTTTATATTCCAAAAGTGGCATACGTCTTTCTAAACTGGTCATTTTTATCCAAGAAGTGTGTTTGGTATCCTCAACAATGGGTTATGGAAGGCGTACGCATATACATGATGTTGGCCTTGCAAATATATAACAAACAGTCGCAATTGTTAAATTTCGGACTGGCCAGGGTTGGTATGTCTATAAGTATTAATGGCTGATGACAACGGTGGCTTTTAAATGCATGACCTTATTTCCTGTTCTTGATGGATTTTCCTTTTTTTTTTTCTTTTTTCAATTTCTACCGTTGTACAAATATCTCTACTCAAGTTGAAATAATCGTTTTCTGAACAAGGATAAAGGTATAGTGTGGAATGTAAAAGCTCGACATAATAGCAAATTTGTAATGCAATGCATGTTACGCTTTTTGACTTTAGCAGGACCATTAACAAACAACGCTGGATTTTTAAAAATGTATTCATTGAACGACTCCACGTGCAACAAGATGTGTTGAAAAAAAAATAAAGCGTATTACCAACTATATTAAACTACCTTACCAAGAGGAACCAATCCCAGATAAATTGTCACCTGTTCTGATCGTTATAGCTGACAACAAACCCACTTTAGTAATAATCATTAACCAGGTCTGAAACAACTGAGCCACTTGAGAATAAAGAAAATTACACGATTTTAAATAGCAATGCACCAATGCAAAAACTGCTTTTTTAATTGGTTGTCGCTACTTTATTTCAAAAGTAGTAATTTTTAACTTTCAAAATTGATATTTTGAGTTTTTCAAAGGCTTTTTGTTGTTGCAAAGGTGGCTGTAAGACAACGTAAATAAACGCGAAAGTTGTCATCCATACAGGCTCGAGTTCTGTTTAGCTTTAGTTTTGGCTCCCTTTACCATCATCAATGACCAATATCCGTCTATTGCCTACTCTGATTCACTTGTATTTCGTGTTTAAGCATTTCGATGGGTTTATTGGAGTAGGTATGGCTAGACAACCTGTCTTGTGACTTGATTTGCTCGGTTTCCTTTGTCCGGATTTTAAATTTCAGAAAAACCATTCTGGACCGAAAGCACTAAACACAAATATGTTGCTGAAAGTGCTTCTTTTTTTTTAATCGTCAATTTTTAAAGCGAGTACGGACATTATGTTACATGCATCATTTTAATATGTTAAATACGTAAAACATATGAAATCAGCTTTTAGCAATGGTTGAGTTTAGAAAAACCAGGGATTGTCCAGGATTCCTCTGTGGCGTTGACATTTTTAAACTTCATGGACTGTGCATTCAAGGCACAACTCTTAGCGGCTGGGTAGGAATTATGCCTATTCCTTTGGTCTTGAGGTGAAGGATTGTTTTTTCGCAAATCCCGAGTGTTAAAGCAAAGCGAGTTATCAAAATATTAGAAATATATCATGTGAATGAAAACGCCATCTAAGTATAACAGTATTGTTAAAGGGAGAATATAGTATTCATATTTTATTAACATAAAATTATGTAACCCTGACTTATTTTTTTCATTATGGTAGATGGTATTAACGTGTAATAGTAAAATAATCCTGTATATAGGACCACGTGTCTCTAAATGTATGTACAGCTTTGTCCAAACACATATCATTGTTCAATGTTTGTACAGAGATCCTGGATCTCCGTCCGACATGGGCAAGAAAATATGACCAAATAAAGTTCAAATGTATTGCTATGTATATGAGTCATCGTTTCAATCTGATAATTTATGTTGTGTATTACTATAGTGTGCTTCAGTCAGTTTAACAATGTTAAACTATTTACCACAATGTTACTTATCCTGAGGACCTTGCAGCCATACGACTATATGAAATAATTGGGGAACACAAAGTTATTCAAGAACATTTTTGCTATATGGTTTCTTTGTTTTTCTAAGTTAGTACTAGATTTTTTTAAATGTGTTCTGAAATAATTGTTTTAGTTTCCTAAGGTTATGTAGACAAAAACTTATATTGTGGTCTTACTAAGTAAAATTAAAGAAAATGAGGCACAGTTTTTCAGTTCAAATTCTATACTAGTAGATGAATTAATTCATTTGGCGGTACAGCTACTGGGGTATTGCACTTTAGTGAATAGAAATCGAAAAATACACTGTATTTTTTCTCTGTCGTCTTCAAATTGCAATCAAATTGTAATTATTTTAGACATAATAGTGGGAATCCACACTTTTAAAATATATATATAGATATAAATACATGTAGCACTGATTAATATTAGTCCTGGTAGAGGGCTTTGAAAAGACATTTCTGTCAGAATCTACCAAAGGGTCCAGCAACACCGTAATTAAGCAAGTTTCCAACTTTCAATATTAAAACAACTCTGTAGGAAGTCACTGAGTAAAGTTATTAAATTAGCATTAGAAAATAACAATCGCGAGACATAATTTTAACAACCCTGTAGAAAGTAAGCGATAGTGAATATCACCACGGCACCAAGTAATAAAACAACTCTCTTGAAAGGTGCCACAATATTCAGCAAAAGTCTCTTTAAAGTCACTGTTACTTGAAAACAACTCGTTAGACGGCGGGTTGTTAGTGGGAGCTTACTGTCTCTTGGTGCTCTTTTCGCGAAGGGGCATCAGGCAGCTAATTGAGTGTGGTGTCCTGCATTGTCTGTTTGTTGTCAGAGATGTCGAGGGCGGTTTCCTTCGTACAGTGGACAGGCACATCGTCACACGAGTCAAATAACCTAACCAAACACCTCTTTAGATAGCCACAACAGCGCTCATTAATTAAACAAGTCTTTTGAACGTAATCACAACATCCATTTCTTTACAAAGTGACGTTCCATAAATTCAACATCTTTTGGGGAAAAGCAGAATATGTAATACTTTCAACAACTGTTTGTCAAACCACAAGCACGGCCAGTAATTATACAGGTCTCTAGAAAGTAACCACTGCATTCAAAATTTGGGTCACAAAAACTACGCAACTTCTAAGCGATCTTCATGTTTCGTTTCGTAACATGCCACAGCTTAGCCTACATTGAATCCCTTGAACTCAGTTTTAATCGAAGTCAAGTCTTTCGGGTTTTTTGCAGTCATTGAAAAGCCTGGGAAAGTTCCATTGAGTCGACGAGGTTCCAATCGGCATGACGGCTAGTGGGATCAGGCGAGATTTACCACGGATATCCACCGTAAACATTCACTGCTAGGCTTTAACACCACGCAGTCACTATCTGGATTTTTGCCGAATTAAATCCCTCGGCAATCTGGCAGCTCTCCTTGTAACCGCTAACTCAACCTGCCAAGTATAGCAAGTCTACCACAACAGGCATGACAAGGCTAATGGTGATGACGCTCTCACGTGTAGCGTGACATGAGCGAGATGATTAGACCATGCAACCTGTCTGCTTAAACACTTTAAACCACCACCGCCGGAAACTATCCCCATCCGCTTGGAAAAACATCACTTCCTTGGAAAATCGGTTAAGGATTAGTCCTTTTGGATAACAATTATAGGTATTGTCTGATTGTGTGGATCAGTCTAACCGACCAGATAGAAACTTATGTGAAGGGACATGCAAACAAATACGTTGAAAACAGATGACAAATTATGTACATCAATGATAGATATACACATATACACCTTCGTATAAATAACGTTAAACGGTCACGATAATGATTTGATCACTAAAGATAATAACTAGGGCTTAAAAATATTTTATTTATGTTAAGGTTAACACACACAGCACTTAGACCAGCAAATTATATTATGAAAACAATCACATTAAAGTTGATAAAGCAGATTTATCTGCGAAAGCTCATGCACGTTTTTATAATGCAATTTGCTGGTCCATAAGGACTGTCTTGTGTGTGTTTGTCTTATGTTTAAAGACTAGTATGGCTTATCTGTACGAATGTCTAGGGGAGAGAGGGGAAAAGGGCCGTTGTTTAAACAACAGACTCTTAATAAAAGACTGGACTGTCATTCAGTAAATATCACAGCTAGGAACTGCAAACTTGATGGGCATGTTCTATCATTCCAGCCCTACCACATTGAATATTCAATTGTTCCATCATCCACAGATAAGGGAACTTCTAAGCTGGTGGGCGTGTACTAGTAGTACCATGCAATATCTTAACACATGTCATATCTGATAGCTGCATCCGCGGGTAGGGTCGCTGTTTGAAATTGAATAACAGACTGGACTGTTGTTCCGTTTAAACTACAGCTAGGATCCTCACACCTGCAATGTGGGTCTACTAATATCAAAGCTATTCCACATTGAATATCTATCTCCATCATTCAGCGCTAGGGGGCGCAGTTTGAATAACCGACTCGAAAAAGATCATTTATTGTTGTTCGATTAATCTGTTAATCAATATATGAACAACAATACGGCAAGGAACGATTTACGTTGGCGTCAATTCCCTGATCTGCATCTTTAAACACGCTAACATATTGTCACATTTTTTTTTGGTGCGATTCTCTATCGTGTCTGTCTATATACGTCTTCATAAAGTCACTTTAGAGTTCAGCTCTATTGTCTCTTAACATTCAAACTCATTTCTGACAAGCGTTAGAAAACACCTACATGGTACAATTGTCATTTGATGCATAACTCCTTAAGACGGATAAAGAACTGCATTGGTGAACTGGGGATGCTAACAAGAATCGGGACCGCGAGACGGGCATCATACCGAGTGAATGCCCCAAACAAGAATCGGGACCGCGAGACGGGCA
>JAVFBZ010038089.1:0-10755 GCA_032466195.1 Katharina tunicata
CAGCACAAAATGTCAAGGCTTTGAGGCATATTTTAATAATACATGCTTCAAAGCTTGCAGCCACATGATTCGTATTTGCTGCAGGCCACGGGGTCGTGCGGACTTGTTTTTACAAAAAAAGGTACAAAAACATATATAAATAGGTTTGCACGTTTACAGGAGGTTGTTTTTATTAATCAGGAAATCCTTGACTTTAGACTTAAATAACGCTAAAGACTTTAATAAGTTTAGATTATTAGGTAGACTGTTCAATTTCCTGGGGCTAGAAACTTTTAAAGAGTTGAGGCAAAGAATGGATGATGTAGGCTGGTATCGTGATTTCTTTCAGGTTGAATTAACACATGATTTTAGAATGAAATGACCTTGTTGGTTTAGAGATAAGTGGGTAATAATAATGAGAAGAGAAGGTTTCGATGAAATCTTTAGAAGGGCCGTGGGTATCGGTTTTGAACAGATCTATATTAAAATTCCCATTATAATGCATTTAGGGTTTCGCCTATTAAGTTGATCTGAGAGAGATATGAGATAACCATTGAATTTACGCACCACAACATGTCACTCACCGTACAATTTTTTTTTCCAGGAAAGCCAACGATTCTAACCCTTCAGGTGAGAATATGCATTATTTGTTTTAAATTAAGCAATATTGAATCCGGATGAGGTCATGTCGATTCGTCGATCGCCCGCGACGATCGCTTCCGACGATTGCACCCTACGTTCGCTTATTGCTCTCAATTCATTTGCATTTCTCAGTTCTCTTTATTTTCCGAATTAAAGTGACACGTGTTACATAGCAAATGTGTGGAACAATGGGCAAACTCTTGAAAGAAATCTTTCTCTTATCAGGAAACTTTATTTTATATCAGTACTTTAAACAAGGTCACACAACTTTGAGATTCGTTGCATCTTGACACAAAGGCTAGAACAACGAGGACAAACCACCGAACTTCGACAAGATTTCATTAATATCCATGTGTATGTGATTTAAATAGACATGTTCTTCTTTTATTGCCTCTAATGTCAGCATAACGAAGAACTTGCTATTTTGAATATCTGTAGTGCCGTCAGTGGTACAGATACACTACGGTTTTAAGATTATAGTAAATGGGAGCCTACACAAAAGATATTCTAAATGCTAATATTTAACCGTTTTGAAAATTTTATCTGGCAACATATTATCTTCTTTTATTTATAGCAGCGTATTTCAAAGATTTGGTTCTGATATAGTTATTTATTTATAAATGTAGAGAAAGAAATTTGCTTTCACCGGCAGACCGAGATTGATTTCTAATACATTTGTATTTAGGGACCTTTTGAACACCAGAGCGATTTTAAACAACAAACCTACGGACCACTGATTCCGTGACAGTATGCCTTAGAGTAGCCTTGTTAACAGTACTAACGTACAAGAAAGTTTCCTGATCAGAGAAAGAGAAAAGATATAAAGGTTGTTCTTGCATGGTCGAGACTTTCAATACTAACAATAATCGCATTTTTGTAAGATTTGGACTACATCACTTGAGTCCGGAAAGCAGTTAGAACTGTGAAATGAAAATGAATTGAATTGCGCGACAGAGCGTCACGGCACCATCTGGCTACCATAAGCAAATTAGTTGAACATACAGAGCTGCTGGTTTGTTTAGTAATATGTTCAATACCTTCTACAAGAAGTAATAGCAAGCATCATTTTTCATTAGAATGAAATTACTAACTACTTTGAAAGCCATACATATTAAGAACATTTTTAACTCTTAAAAAAGTATATTTCATGAATTGTTTTTAAGGTGCCTGATGCATTACCGATTCCTTCGACTTATTACATCATAGTTAGAGGTCAGAGTTCCTCTGTCAACTTTGTCAATTTGACGTCAGTTCAGCTTGAAAACGCAGCGTTAAAAGTGTTTATACAAACAGACAAACCGGTCTATAAACCAAACCAAACAGGTAGGTCAATATAACATAAAAACATATACCGGGACTTTATTATTATTTTATTTTAAAAAGTCCAAATTTCAACATGTCAGTTAACCACTGACAAAAATGACAAAAGTATCCAGTGCTTATTATACCGTTGATTTTTAGGCTTCAAAATGTAAACCGTTTTCCTATTTGTCCTATGTTTCCATGCTATTTTAAATCATTTTAATGAAATCTACACAACAGCTTAATTTTCAAGTTCTACCATGTTGTGACATACACGTGGGTAAAGTTAAAAGTTTTGTGATGCATAAATTGTTATTTTTACTTTACAGTTTTTTACCGGATCTTCATTCTCCAACCTGATTTGAAGATATTCAAAGGATCCTATACCATTATTATTCGAGTATGTCAAAACTTAGATAAATATTGACGATTACCTTCTCTATCGATCTTGTAGACCTAAGCAAATCAATTGCACAAATTTCAGTAGAATGACTCCGACAAGATTCATATTGAATCATCAATACTACGACTGTAATACTCCAAGGATGACTTTTTAAATATCAAAATATTACATCTTCAACACAATTTTTAGCACTTTCAATGTGGATGTCTTATGCCTGCTACTGTGTATTTGCTGTTTGATTTATGATGCATAATCCATGTAATAAGTCTGACTACTTCCTTTATCGTAAGTAGTAACACCATTTCCTTGCAGAAAATTGTCTTTATCGTAAGTGGTAAAAACATTTATTTGCTGGAAACAAATTACCTGCGCAGCTTCTTATTTAATTATACATTTTTTTTGTTTTGATTTCAGAATCCTGACGATGTTCTAATAAAGTATAACAAAGAGGGGTATGATCCGACAGGTTTGCTCAACAGGAGCCTGGCTTTGACGAACGGTGCACCCGGGCAATGGTCTATCAAGGTTATAACTGGTTTCAAGGTAAGTCTGTGTTAGCTTTAAATATACTGAATAGAGACCTGAACCTAGAATCAGTTGAATCGAACTATAGTTATTTCCATGTGTATTTGTTCATTTTAGGGAAGCCTAGACTTGCTTATATCGGGATATAAAGCCGTGCTCAACACCATTTCACTTATATGACGGTGATGTGCTTAATCATGAAAATGTGAATGTGCCATGCTCTTTGGAAAGAAACAATGGTCTCCGAGTGCCAGCAACAATGCATACATGGATATGCAATACACATAGTTCTCATCTGGACTTAAGCGTAGGACCGACATATAACTTGTATGACCTTTCGGGATTTATGAAACTTTATGTATACCATATTAGCCTTTCATAAAGAGAAAGAGAATCTTGAAACTTGTACTTCAATTTTGAAATATTTTGCTTTTATTCCTTTTGCCAAAATTCTGTTAAACATTACTTAAGAACATGAAACTTGTCGTTTATTTTATTGTAAAATCTAAATTAATGGGAAAACACTTCTTTTGGTTGCGCAATTTGACTATCTAAACACCTAGTGGAAAGCAATATATAATCAATTATTATACGACTAGCTTGTGTCACACGAAACCGTCAGGGTTTGATTTTAAATACCTGTTTGAGTGTTATTCAATTATCCTGCATAAATGTATCATAAAGGGAAAGCACGATTAAATGGGAAAAATTGTTTTCCACAGAAATTGGCCGCAAGCGTAACTTTTACAGTAAAAGAATATGGTAAGAATATATCCAGAGGGTCATATGCATGCTGTGATATATATTTTTGTATAAATATAGAGAAAGAAAATTTTGCTTGCCTCCGCCTGATATATATATATGTATGCATTATATACAAAGTTCATATGAACACAAGCTCCATATTTTGCCTCAGTAACTAAACTTTAATTAATCTATCTTGAAGGTATACATTTAACTATTTGTTTGATTATATGTATCCTATCCGCCATCGCATCACATTTGTACTTATCTCCTTGCTGTAACTTGCTGATGGGCTCTCTGGCTTTTGTCAATAGAGATACATTATCTTGCATGAAGTTATTTTAATTTGGAATGAAACATTTCATTGAATGAACATGCCAATAATTAAATAAGTATAAAAATTAGTCAGCCTAAATAAGCAATCTTTCCTCAAGCATGGTCTCTGTACGTCTCCAAACTAAACCGTCCAAAGTTGGTATGCTGCTGGCAACTGATTCCGATTTACGTAAATTTGATGAACGTTGTGAGGCTCTATTGTATGGCGGCGTAAATCATATGTGCCTTTTGAAGCACTATTGTATGGCGGCGTAAATTATATGTGCCTTTTGAAGCTCTATTGTATGGTGGCGTAAATTTGATGTGCCTTTTGAAGCACTATTGTATGGCGGCGTAAATTTGATGTGACTTTTGAAGCTCTATTGTATGGTGGCGTAAATTTGAAGTTCCTTTTGAAGCTCTATAGTATGGCGGCGTTAATTTGATGTGCCTTTTGAAGCTCTATTGTATGGCGGCGTTAATTTGATGTGCTTTTTGAAGCTCTATTGTATGGCGGCGTAAATTTGATGTGCCTTTTGAAGCTCTATAGTATGGCGGCGTTAATTTGATGTGCCTTTTGAAGCTCTATAGTAAGGCGGCGTAAATTTGATGTGCCTTTTGAAGCTCTATAGTATGGCGGCATAAATTTGATGTGCCTTTTGAAGCTCTATTGTATGGTGGCGTAAATTTGATGTGCATTTTGAAGCTCTATTGTATGGCGGCGTAAATCATATGTGCCTTTTGAAGCACTATTGTATGGCGGCGTAAATTATATGTGCCTTTTGAAGCTCTATTGTATGGTGGCGTAAATTTGATGTGCCTTTTGAAGCACTATTGTATGGCGGCGTAAATTTGATGTGACTTTTGAAGCTCTATTGTATGGTGGCGTAAATTTGAAGTTCCTTTTGAAGCTCTATAGTATGGCGGCGTTAATTTGATGTGCCTTTTGAAGCATATTGTATGGTGGCGTAAATTTGATGTGCCTTTTGAAGCTCTATTGTATGGCGGCGTAAATTTGATGTGCCTTTTGAAGCTCTATAGTCTGGCGGCGTAAATTTGAAGTGCCTTTTGAAGCTCTATTGTATGGCGGCGTAAATTCGATGTGCCTTTTGAAGCACTATTGTATGGCGGCGTAAATTTGGTGTGTCTTTTCAAGCTCTATTGTATGGTGGCGTAAATTTGATGTGCCTTTTGAAGCTCTATAGTATGGCGGCGTAAATTTGATGTGCCTTTTGAAGCTCTATAGTATGGCGGCGTAAATTTGATGTGCCTTTTGAAGCTCTGTAGTATGGCGGCGTAAATTTGATGTGCCTTTCGAAGCTCTATTGTATGGTGGCGTAAATTTGGTGTGCCTTTAGAAGCTCTATTGTATGGCGGCGTAAATTGGATGTGCCTTTTGAAGCATATTGTATGGTGGCGTAAATTTGATGTGCCTTTTGAAGCTCTATAGTCTGGCGGCGTAAATTTGAAGTGCCTTTTGAAGCTCTATAGTAAGGCGGCGTAAATTCGATGTGCCCTTTGAAGCACTATTGTATGGCGGCGTAAATTTGGTGTGCCTTTTGAAGCTCTATTGTATGGTGGCGTAAATTTGATGTGCCTTTTGAAGCTCTATAGTATGGCGGCGTAAATTTGATGTGCCTTTTGAAGCTCTATAGTATGGCGGCGTAAATTTGATGTGCCTTTTGAAGCTCTGTAGTATGGCGGCGTAAATTTGATGTGCCTTTTGAAGCTCTATTGTATGGTGGCGTAAATTTGGTGTGCCTTTAGAAGCCCTATTGTATGGCGGCGTAAATTTGATGTGCCTTTTGAAGCTCTATTGTATGGCGGCGTTAATTTGATGTGCCTTTTGAAGCTCTATTGTATGGTGGCGTAAATTTGATGTGCCTTTTGAAGCTCTATTGTATGGTGGCGTAAATTTGATGTGCCTTTTGAATCTCTATTGTATGGTGGCGTAAATTTGATGTGCCTTTTGAAGCTCTATTGTATGGCGGCGTAAATTTGATGTGTCTTTTGAAGCTTTATTGTATGGTGTCTAATTAGTATCCTTCATTTGCATGTATGTTTTTCGGCATTTTTGTTTATATACAAGTGATAATCAAATAGTTAAATAAAAATAAAAAGTTAGGAAAGGGTTTAAATTTGAAATTAGTTCCGCAAATCTATATCCGATAATACAAAAAGTTGAAGTAAAACACCTCGTCATCGGGAAACGGAACCAAATTTCCATACGAGAAAGAGAAGAAATTAAACTTTATAGAAATACGTATAGAAACAACCATTTACTACGGGTTCTTATTAACTTCGTAAAATCTGTCGGTCTAAGAACTAAATTAAGGCTAATAAGATTAACGGACATAGCAATATTAACTTTGTTAAATCGAAAAGATATATGAATTTGATAAGTAGAACAAGTTAAATCATTTAAATATTTCAGAATTGCCATTGATCGAGGTGACAGTGACTCCACCACCGTTTATTACAAGAACACAATCAACAGTGGAGGTCACCGTCACAGCAAAGTACGTTAATTAAGTTATTTTGATAAAACTTAGTTCGGATTTGCTGCTTTCTAAATGCCTAGTGGTGGCTCTGTTGTATTCAGTTCCCCACACACTGAATTTGGTGGTTACCGCATACAAGTTATAGATCCTAGGCTGCTGTTCACCTGAGGGATAGTATGATTTAAGTTCCCGATAACTGTGGAGAGCGCGATTCGTTTTTATTAGGACGTTTGAACTTCCACAAAACACCACGACTACAATGCCATATAAGCGAAATTTTAAACAAAACAAATGAATGGATTCACTTCTGTTTATAGTCTGATATTGGAATAGTCCCAATGCACCACTGTGCCTTGGTACTCTCTGAGCTAAAGGTTATCAGAAAGCAGATTTGCTGTTGCGTCCTTTTCTTTGTGTTTAATTGTTCTATCATTTGTTTTTAGCAGTAACATCATGTGTGGCTGATCCTTGGGCACACTTGGTCGAGACGGCGTCATTTGAGTCAAATAACGTCCAACACGACCTAAAACCCCACGCAAACAAAAAAACCCATTACAGCAAGGGGCGACAAACCTCTTGCTTCTAAAGAAAGTCTTGTGATAGCGATAGTGATGGGTTAGGGTTTCTGTCGTTTCTCACTCTTGCATTTAATGATCTCGATACTACGGTTTGTTGTTTTGTTATGTAAATGTTTTTTCTGTCGTGCATATTACTAGCGTCGTCTACGGTGGTTTCATTCACCGAAAGGGCTGGCATGCTCTCGTATAAGTGAAATAACCTTACGACCTAAACCCAATCAACCACACCCACCAATGATTAATAAATGTCATGATTAGTATGTGTCCTTTGTCAGCCTTCCCTTACATTAACACTGGCACCATTGTCATATAGGTGTAAATATCAATTTACGCACCGCTACAAACACAAATCAAACTGATCAATTTTGCCATTTTGATATTTTATTCAGGTCGTTATTCGGAGAGAAGGCACATGGTAGTCTTTCGGTTATTGCAAAGTATCGTCAGAATGAAGTACTACGGGAAGTTAATAACGTGAGTCTGATATTCGATTTACATATTAATGTATCCATCCTCAGGCTCAACCACTACAAAAAGAATAATAAAATCCTCGACCTGCAATTGAATTTTTTTATAATATATATTAAACATTACTTTTTAACTATGGGTCGTTGGAAATTATATTTTCTCAAGCACTTTACAGGCTCTTAAATTTTTACTTGCAGTTCCTAGGCTCAGCAACCGTTATCTTCTCCCTCGCTGATATACTGGATACAACTGATAGAACTGAGTCTCGAAGAAATAGAAATGGGAAAACCCTTATTTTCGAGGCCTCCTTGACAGATTCAACGGGAGCAGTGACTTCGAACAGACAACAAACCAATATTCACGAGGTGGCTGAAACGGTGACATATCGCCCTTTTAGCCCCGTTGTATTCAAACCAGGCCTAACCTTCAGAGCTTACGTAAGTGAGCTTGTTTATTTGACCGAGAACGTTAGTGTGATATCCTAAAAAGACGCCTTATGTAGGTGTAATACCTTGCATTCGGCGGTAAGCATTGGGCAATTAAACATTCGAAGATAACGGCAAGTAAAACTGACAAATGTGATATTATATTTCGTGTCTTGTGTCCTGTAAAATAAAAATAAAAATTAATTTACTATGAATAATACTTCGAATCAGTGTAAAGTATATACGGCGTGAATGAAATCTCATTCATAATTTCAAACGTTATTATATGTGTCCCTTTTACATAACTACCTTACTACTGGTGTTACTAAGGTATTTTACAACCATATTAGCTCTTTGATGTTTCAGGCCAAAGTTATGAAACATGATGGCAGCCGCATTGATCAACAATTGATCCCAGAGAAACTAAAGGTCCTTGTTCAGCAATCTTACTATGGATACGCCTGCAAACTTGTCCATGGAGATATTGTTCTTGTGGGGACGGAGACGACGGAGTGTACATTGCAACTTGAATATAAGACTGTCAATTTGACAATCATGGAGTTGATAGTTCCCGCTGATGGCCTTGTGAATATTAACATCCCGTCCGTGCCAGCAAAAGCCGAGAGAATTGATATTATAGTAAGAGCATATTGTTAAGTAAATAATTCAAAATATTCCCTAAAATATTTTCAAACTGTAGCAATTTAATAAAATAGTTATCTTAACTTTGCTCTGTTTCATAATAATTCAGAGTCATTTAGAACGAAATCGTACACAGATGACAAGAAATATATAGTCTGTGATAGTTAAGATGAAATTCCATTTAGTTTTATTATTGCATAAACACGATCTACTTAATTCTTTTCAGTCTACATATAAAGGTCAAACGGCTTTGCTGTCAGCTCAAAAAGCTTACTCGCCTAGTAACAGTTTTATACAGATCGACTTACTCTACGAAACTCTCCAGGTAAATATTATACAACATTGTATTACTCTACACATTGTTTATGCCTCTTTATTGTATTCAAATAACTGAGTAGACTTCGACAAATCATACATATGAAATATAGTGCATACTCTCATTCAAATTTATCTGAATTTAACTCATCCCTTAATTCATCTCCCCCTTTTACAATTTTTTTTAAAGCTATACCATGTGAACGAGAATCCCGTACTCAATATTTGTAACAACTTTTAGCTTTCCACTGTCAAATAGGACAAGAGAAATCGTGTCCTTCAAACCAATATGGTCCTTTCGGAATGCCAACAGTCAGCAAGGAACAGCAGACAAACTATTAACATCGACATTTGTTTTTTTTATTTATTTAAGCCTGGTCAGATACAGAAAATAGTGATGAGATTTAGTTTTAGTATCCAGTCCTTCATCACGTTGGTAAGTTTATAGTCACAAAATAACTTCTTGTCGATTCTCCTCTCATTCACTTTCAAATTAAATAAGCAAAAGAGTAAACAAAAACATAAGCCTTATTGAATAGAAAACAAATACAATTCACAAAATAGTAACTTTTGAGAATACTTATCTACTTCTCCTTTCTGCATGTTACTTTTCTCACGAACAAGTGTTTTTACAAATCATTGTCCCTAGGAGTTACAGGGTATTACACGACCTTGCTTATAACGGCTTTGCTTTTTCCAAAAACTAATGTATTTTTTTGTTACTGGTATAGGTGATATCTCGTGGTAGGATAGTGAAAACCACGGAAACAACGTTACATTTTACTTCAACTTTTCACAGTATTTCTTTCGAGATTACACAAGACATGGGCCCATTACCTATTGTCGTGGTTTATTACAGAACAGTTAAAGGAGAAATTGTTTCCGATGCGGCCTCCTTTCAGGTTCTGAATTATTTCAAGAACAATGTGAGTCACTTTCTGAATATGACCATGAACCTTATTACTGATTCGGGACATCAAACATAACAATGCATGTCTAATGACACGCATTTCTATTATACGATTTGGTTCAACTTTTGCCTAAATTTGAACTGTCGTATTACATATGTTTTGACAACAAATGTGCAGTTTTAGTTTAATTCGATTCACGAGCTTTCTTTCCGATTGTCCACCATACACCGGAAACCTAAAGTCGTCATATAAGTCAAGCACTTTTGTCTACGACCTTAGTTTAGTTTAAACATAATTTATTAGACGGGAAACAACTTAAGCCAAAGGTTTATCCTGTGTCTCCTGAGAATAACATGAAATACATACGATACATTAATTAATTCACATTATACAATATTTGTGCAGGTGCAGGACCATACATTGTACACGGATAATATAAGTTTGGCTTTGGACGTATGCTATATTGATATACAAGGTTGTTAATAACATGGACGTTATATTTTAGATATATAAAATCTAATACTACCGCATATATTCAGTTATCACTATATATATTATATAAAAGATCTACGACCTTGATCACTAATAAAATAAATAAATACTGAAACTAACAAACTTAAACTGTGAATAAACTGCCAACACTTTATGTTGCAGGTGTCTATCGATTTCGATGCAGCCGAAGTTCGCCAGGGTGATGATGTGAATATTAACGTGAAGGCAGATAGTAACTCGTTGGTGGCAACACTTGTTGTAGACCAAAAAGTATATCTTGTTGATCCCGGGAAAAATCTAATTACCAAGGAAAGGGTAAGTAGGGACATCTGTTATTTCTCTATCCCTACAGAACATGACTCGAGAGATACACACTTATAAAGCTCTTGGTTTATTTTTCATGAGCGTCAAGACACTCCGGATATTTTACATATATCATCTTTGGAAGTGTTTATACATTTACCAACAATAGACTTGTATATCGATACACGTAATCAAGATCACCGTGAAATC
>JAVFBZ010038099.1:0-10755 GCA_032466195.1 Katharina tunicata
AGGCCATGTAATAACAAGAAATGGCATTGCTGTGGACAAAAGCAAAACAGAAGCTGTGAGAACGTTTCCAAAACCCAAAAGTACGACTGAAGTACGTCAATTTCTGGGTCTCTGCAATTACTACAGAAGATTCGTGAAAGATTATGCAAAAATTGCAAATCCTTTGAATAATTTGTTGAAGAAAGAACAGGACTTCAATTGGACTGAAGATTGTGAAAAATCCTTTATTGAACTAAAGGAAGCACTTCAGTCATCGCCTATTTTGCATTTCCCTGACTTTTCGAAAGAATTTATTGTGTATTCGGATGCTTCAGCACATTCAATTGGCTATATCTTAGGTCAACGAAATGACAAAAAGGAAGAAGTTGTTGTTGCATATGGAGGCAGAGCACTAAGAAAGTGTGAACGTAACTGGAGCATTACCGAGCGTGAATACTTAGCAATTATAGAGGCTATCAAACATTATCACGTTTACCTTTGCAAATAGTACGTTTGATGTAATAATTGACCATAGTGCTTTGACAAGTCTGCATCATATGAAATGTAAAACTGGCCGTATTGAAAGATGGTGCATGTTCCTTCAGCAATATAATTTCAGATTTGTCCATAAACCAGGAAAGAAACACACAAATGCAGATGCTTTGTCACGCCGTATGTATGACGAGGAAAAATTATTGTCAGAAAATCTTAGAGAAAATCAACCAGTTGTACCAAGACTCTCACTGCCTTCAACTGCAGAAGCTCTGGCTGCAGCAGAAGATTTTTACATGGTTCTTAATCCGCTGACATCATTGCAAGAAGTTTTATCAATTTCAGTTCATGATCTTCGAGACATACAAATGAGAGACACTTCTCTGTTACAGTATATAGAATTATTAGAAAGCAATGTACTTCCAGATGACAAACAAACAGCAAATAGAATATTGTCAGATCATCTGTCATACCAAATGACAGATGGAGTTCTATATCACCTCTACTCGCCGAGAGGAAAAGGAACCAACGCTGAGAGGGAGGTTAAGCAGTTATGTGTACCGTCTGAAATGAGAGACGACATATTGAAATCATACCATGATAGCCTTGGGCATCAAGGACAAGATAGGACACAACGTGCTATATCTTTGAAATATTATTGGCCAAAGATGCAATCTGAAATAGAGTTTTATGTTAAATCTTGTTAGTCATCTAAAAGATATTACCATCAAAAGAAAGCACCTTTAAGGCCTCTTCCTATAGGCACAACGTTTTGTCGACTACATGTGGACATTCTTGGTCCATTACACAAATCACCTGAGGGATACTCATATATTTTATTGTTTTCATGTTCTTTTTCAAAGTGGTTAGAAGCATTTCCGCTTAAAACACAAGAGGCAAGTGAAATTGCACGAGTTTTATACTCTGAAATCATATGTTGTTATGGTGCTCCCAAAGAACTGTTGTCAGATAGAGGATAGAATTTCCTGTCTCATTTAGTTACAGAGTTATGTAAATTGTTCCAAATAACTAAACTGAAAACTAGCAGCTATCGTCCACAAACAAATGCTACGTGTGAGAGGATGAACATTACAATCCTCCAAACTCTGAGAGCTTATTGCAAGCCTGATCAGTCTAACTGGCATGAAGTATTACCCGCTGTTATAATGGCTTATAGAATGACACCAGCCACAGAGTCCACAGGACATAGTCCTTTTGAATTGGTATACGGTCATCCACCTACATTACCTATTGACACTGCTTTATTACCATCTCCAAATATTGGAAAAGATGCTAATGCACATTTAGAAAAGTTAAAATCCAATTTAGAAATCTCAAGGTCTGTAGCTCGTGATAACATTGAGCTAGCACAAGCAAAATATAGTAAGCAGCATAACAAATCAGCTGCTGTTCCAAAATTCAAAGTGAATGACCGAGTATGGCTGTACTGTGTGAGAAAGCAGGTTAATTTATCCCCAACACTTAGTAGAAAATGGGTTGGTCCTTACTATATCTGTATCTCTTATGAAGATAGCAATACATATAAGCTACGGGCAACGTTAGGCCACACCTTAGTTAGGTATGTAGTTCATGCAAACAGGCTTAGACCATACATAGACCCAACACAACGGCCAACCAATCCAATTACAGATGATTCTGTTGAATTAAATCCAGAGGAGCTACCAGATACCACTGTAAACATGCCTCGAAATGAAAACAAGACAGTGGGTAGCTCCAAACAAGACATAGCTAAACATGGAGTAACTATAAAGGTAAAACAAAATTCCAACAAACAACTTCAGAGTTATAGGCAAAAGTATGAAAAAGACCAAATAAAAAGACTGCTGCAATCTAAGAAGGTCAATGGAGTTCTGTGGTGTAAAGTGCGTTTCGCATCAGGCGAACCACCAGATTGGGTTAGGGAAGATTTGCTTCCTGATGATATGGTGAGAGAGTTTCTGGCTACCAAAACACAGAAAGGTCGAGCCAGAAAAGGAAAGCTGTAATGTGACTTGAAGGTACCATAGTACATGGATTTACCAAGTAATTAATGTAATATGTGTAATACAAACAACATTTTTTGTTTTTTGTTTATGGTTTAATTAAATTGTTTCATTTCTTGTTAGCATCTTGCATGTTTTTTTTTCTAAAATCTATTTGGAACAGCCTAATGTAGGAGGACTGCTCATCCTCGTATGTTAGACTACATCAGTTATCTTTGGCCTGAGCAACCACTGAATACTGTATGTTCAAAAAGATGTACGCTTGTGCAACAAAATAATGAAAACCCTGCAGGATGCATACTACTATTAATATGTGCTTAATATATAATGTGTTAAATGAGAAAGATTTTATAACTGTCGCCATTATATTATATGAGATGTCAAACCTTTATAATTTTGTTTAGTCTAGTTAATTGTTTATTTTATTTAATTGTCTTATCTGATGCTGACTGGAAGCAACTTATGGATCACACTCACAAATTAGTAAATTATATTCTTGCTTGTTTTCTATTGCAGTAGATGTATCAATGAATGATGTAAACCTAATTTTCTTTTGCAAAACATTATGTGTCTTAGTACTGATATATGTCTTGACACATATACTGGTGCGGAAATCTATGCTTGTCATAAAGAATATTATCAACAATATTGTGCATTAAAATGATACAATTTTTCAGTTTATATGATTGAAATGGTTTGTTTAAGGTTTGTTACATAGTTTTTAAACCTGGAAAAGAATTCAATTTGTTTTTTATGTTGACGAGCTCCTCGCCAAGATGGAGAGGGAGCACACATATGATGAGCTGTGATCTGGTATTGCATAATGTTAAATTACAAAGAATATAACATTTACCTTATGCATGTGACCTTAAATACACAAGTCTACACATGTTGATTTAATACTGATAAGCGTAGACAGCGACTTACGAATATCTACTGTCAAAGGATTAACCGATTAACTCTCAGTCTACTGTGTGAAAATAAATGAACATCTTTTCTTATTGTGTAACCAATACCTGTGTAAATATATAAATGTTTTTACCCATGAGAGAGAGAATGAAGTATTCCAGGGTTGACACGTCCTCGTTTCACCATTATAACAAATAAATGTATAAAAAAAAATACTAAGATATATCATTGTAACATTAGCATTTATTGATTGCATGTAATATTGTACTATGAATTAATGAATTGTTAGTTAAAACCCTTGCAAATGAAAAAAAAAGTACATGTGCTTCTCTTCGTCAATGATAGCTCGGGCGACGAGGACGCCGCCAATTTGGAGAGGGGGCATAAATGACCAGACATCCTGGCCATATGTTCATATGTTAACTAAAAAAAATATTTAATTGTTCAATATAAAGATTAAAAGCATATGCTGCAAGACCTGTATTTATTGTGGATTAGTGACTCCACATGAGTCACAGCTAGTATACAGCTGGCATGTAATTAAAGATTAACGCTGAAAAGCTAAATAGTAGTACCTGTCTTGAGAACAGGTTTTAGGCAGTTGCCTAGTACAGTTCAATATTGTTGTCATGTAAACAAATATGATTGTATAAATAGAGTGGTATTTGGGCAGACAAGGGAGGAAAATCTGAGGGTGGACCTATAAGGACCACTCTCAGGTTAAGTAATAAATTGTTACAAGTTGTTAACTACCCAAGACTTACAGTTGTTCTTCATTGCGGACTTGGAATAAAAGACATAGCTCGTGACTAACCCGGTCGCAACAAATATTTATGACCCTACCCCAGGTCATACTACCATGACAACGCTGTCAGATTCCAGGGACATCGAAAAAATATTTGACGTTGCACGAAACAAGTCTGTAAAAACTGATGTTTCCGATATGTTAAGGTCATTTAAACGTAGCGATTGTGAATAAATAATGTTTTAAACTATGTCGAATTTAACTTGCAGTTGTATTAAAACAAGAAAACTAAATTTGAAGCGAATGTCTCCATGTTTTTTTGTTTTTTTTATTACCCGTGAGTTGAACATTTTCCCAGGGTGTACGGGTTTTTATACCCTGGCAAATTGACCAATCAAATCAGAAGGAATTTGGTTGACGGATAATAAATATACATATTACTGATTTAAGCAAAAACTGCTCGCGAAAGACTTGACGAATTATTTATGATTCGGTCAGAATTAGTTTATGTTTAACAAAAATATTCGAAAACGGCTAATTACGTAACTAAATTACGACATGGAAATTAGAAACTCTGTTTTTGAAATATAACCCTGAAACAATATGTATGTAGCAGAACGCTTTTGTCGATGAGTTTAGAACTTTAGCACAACACTATAACAGCAGAATACGTGATACATGTTCAATTAAGTTGTAACAGTTTAAATATACCATCTTGTCATTATCTCTTCTTTTAAGAGGTTGGGAATAAACAATAGTGGCCAGTTACACTGAAATATAAACAGTTATCTCTGTTTGCCTTGGAAGAATATTGACTTTTTCAACACAATCAACGCGACTAATCGACCTACAAAAATGTATACATAGAGCAGCACCCCGAACACATTCGTTAGCCGACACCTCTCCTAAATCGATGGCTAGAGGCTGTTGAGATGCCTACTAGCACTCTTTAACCTGCTTGTAGAAAATGAATATTAAAATTTCCTATAAATTTAGAAGTGATTTTACACGTGGAGTAGACCAGATAAAGACAGAAACTCACAAGTTTCTAAAGGGTACACGTCAGTAAACGATTTGTATTCGTCTGTAGTCATTCGACAACCAGATCTGTCTGTGATCTACCTTTTAAGACAGTGTGCCGTGTATGTTTAATGTTAAAGGAACTGTTCAGTGCGGTTCTTCTGTTTCGATGACCAGGCCCACGTCAGTTATACTAGCACTCTTTAACCTGCTTGTAGAAAATGAATATTAAAATTTCCTATAAATTTAGAAGTGATTTTACACGTGGAGTAGACCAGATAAAGACAGAAACTCACAAGTTTCTAAAGGGTACACGTCAGTAAACGATTTGTATTCGTCTGTAGTCATTCGACAACCAGATCTGTCTGTGATCTACCTTTTAAGACAGTGTGCCGTGTATGTTTAATGTTAAAGGAACTGTTCAGTGCGGTTCTTCTGTTTCGATGACCAGGCCCACGTCAGTTATACATTAGTCAGTTATACATTAGTCACATTACAAACAGGATAAGTGGTATCAGATACAGTCACTCTGCTGGACAAAGATGGGAAAATGCAATGTTTATTTAACGATAATACTTATCAATGTAAGACATGCAAATGAATTATTGATGTTTTCGAGATGTCGGAATTCTTTTCTACGAAAAAAACAAAACAATACCAGTGTCTGAGTTTTCCTAGATATACATGTAGGTGTATATTCTGTGTACCAGTACGGAATTAGATATATCGTTCCAGGTAATATCGAACAGTTATTTAAAAAAATATTTATATCATGGTAAAACGAACTATCGCGTATTGAAGACGTTAAATAAAAGAGGCTTCCTGATAGTTTGTAATAAAATTTTCCCGATAGTTTGTAATAAAATATTACCGATAGTTTGTAATAAAATATTCCCGATAGTTTGTTATAAAATTTTACACAACACTGACATATGAGTTCCTGGTTTGGAATTTGACATTTTAAGCCAGAATATTCGGAATTCTGCTTTTATTATATGCGGTGATGCTTTAATAGTGTGCGAGTTTCCGAAATCGTTTTACTGGTTTCACTGAAACTAAGAATTACCAGTGCAAAAATAAATTATCATAAGATTAGGAGTTATGTGGTTATCCACGAGTAATCTCAGATCGGATTACTTAATAAACAATCCAACTCGAAGACAAGTGAGACAATAAGAGATGATTCAACGACACGTAAGAGGCACTTTTTTAATGTGTTAAATCCTATACCTTTATTGTTTCCCGACAAATCACTATGTGTATCAATTCGTTTCATTTCATTGAATATTGTCGAAAATAAACATAGCATGCCTACCTTTTGAGCTACAGCACTTCATATTAGAATTATATGGAATCTCGATGGAAACGGTGAAACGTGCTGAATTTTCAAATCACTAAAACTCCATTTTTATTTTTAGTTACAAAAATTGTTATATATCACAAGGTATTTAATAAAAAAATAAAAAATAATTCCACCAACCTCCCAACTCTCTCGCTTTTCAATAAAAGTGTAAATTTAAAACATAAACATAAAACAATAAAAAAATTCGTAAACATTTTCAGTGAATTTTAGCCGTTCTTAACGCGTAAACAAAGCATTGAAAATAGTACCTAATTCCGACAGCACCGATGGGAACTATGTGATACGAGAAATTACCCATACTAAAATAGGCTCGTACCTTTCTCAGGATTTAGCAGATTACTAACACTAATGTAATGACAGGCAATCCTTCTTGCTGTTGTTGTTGTAGTAATCATCATCGCCATTTTGACCGGACCTTTTTCACAGCCTGTAGGTCAAACTGCAAAGAAGACTAAAATAGGCTCGTACCTTTCTCCAGATTTAGCAGAATACTAGCACTATTGTAATGACAGGCAATCCTTCTTGTTGTTGTTGTAGTAATGTTTCCGCATAAAAGGTACACTGGCTAATGAATCGTCTTAATGTTACTACCAAATTACCCAAAAGAGACAAAAGTTGTTATAGGGCCAAATCAATCAGAAATCCGTAAAAGGAAGAAAAAATAGATAAAGTCGTGAAGCAGTGCCATCTAATTTAATGTTAACCCACTCTGCGCACATGATCTCGGACGTGATTATCGCCATTTTGTCCGGAACTTTGTCACAGCCTGTGGGTCAAACTGCCAATAAAGACAGATTCCATAGATTCCAATTGTTTTACATTCCGAACATAATTTACTCTTAAACTAAATATTGTGCAAATAAATCCATATGAAATTCGGTCGATTACCATATATTTTATAACGTGTTCATTCGGCGGTAAATAGGCTTCCGGCGAACAAAATGTACCACTTTAATACATATTCAAACACCTATAACGGCCAAGCTAAGTGATAACAGCGAAATAACGAGAAATCATGCGAGGTTTTGCCGATTGCATGTTAACCTGCTCGCGTCAAAAATTAAAGAGTGATAACTCTTTCTAGGTGAACAACAAGATGGCCAGTCAATACCTTAGAGTCAAAGACTCAACAATAGGAGACTGATTTAATTCTCTATTTTAGAAAAAAATACTGTATGCCTTAGGATCACGTGTACGAAGGAAATATGTATATGATAAATAAGGTTATGACAGTTGTTTTCTTGTATGTTTGATTGGTTAATCTAATATGAAATTCATACAAAAGTGGCAGTACGATAGTATTTCGTTTGTTATGGCAAATAATTTTATGACAACTAGAGGATATTATATTAGTGACCCAGTGAGCACATTTATCAAACGACAGATATATTGTCAGATTCTACCGAGCCCCTGTCTATGTACAAGTAGAAATTATTTAAATAATTAATTTGATAAATGTGATATCTGGGATGACGCCTTTAATACCCATTATCATATACATATTTGCCCATGCTTTATTTATTTGTAAAGTTATTGGCAACTTAACTAATAATGCTCACGGAATTCAGTTTTATTTTGTATACAAATGAGGGTGGATACATGCGAGTTAGAGTAGACAGGTATGAACCACGGCCACCTGGCTTGTACGCGTTGGATAGTGAACAAAATATGTCATCCAAATTTGTCATTTGCGACAGACACACAATCAAGAAATATGGGGAAAAGGTAAAGAAAATCGATTTAATTAAAAGTTTTGTTTGTCCCTACCTCATTATATTATAGATATACACAAGTTTTGAAACAGAACGTCCAAATCACTAGAATACCTCTCCACTCCAAACGCATTTTCCAAATAAACGACTGCATCTACTTTCCTCACGATATCACCTTTAAAACGTCAACATTTCAAGTATTCAAACTACATTCAGTTTATCAAGCATTTCCTAATCTTGTTGCACAAACAAATCGACCAAAGTGATGTGAAAACGGGCCGATTCACTTCCGGTTGTCAAAAAATCCGTATTTAGCTGACGTCACTGAAGAGTTCAATGAAACGAGCGAATAAAGGAAAATCAGCAAAGCAAATACGGGGATAAATTTGAAATCTACTGTTCACACCAGCGTGACTTCCCTGTGGAGAGATTTTTTACCAGGAATATACTGCTCATTGATTAAAATATTATTTCGTAATGCCAAAAAATTAACAACGGCCGCACTTATACAAACTGCCTTAATGTTCTACAGGAGTACATCGTAAGACACCAATCAAGATAATAGACAGTCTTTTTTAAGAAACATGGGAACTCCGCCACCTACTAACAAGCAAGTTTACCGGAAGTGTTTATTATTCACCATGCGTTGGAATCGGGTCCTCGTCAGGGTATTAACGAGTAGGCATTAATTTGTAATTTAGCCATACATATCTTCATCCCCACATTACTCTATCTTTTGATTAATTTGTATTTGTCGATGTCCTGATTTACTTGAAAATGGATGGAATATACCATAAAATGACCGGGGCCAAACTGGTACTTGCGATCGTCAGCAGTGCGTTGGTCAGTGTTTATCCACGAGATATTCCATGTGGGGATTTTGGGATATAATGCCATGGCGGTAAATATTGTGGAACGTGTGTAACACTTACTGCGAGTAACTTGATGCAAACATCATCTTGTTTAAATCATCGCACAACTAAGAATTACAATAAAAAATGCTCCATCACATTTTCGATCAGTTTTGTTGAATAGTTTCGGTAAAGTATATAGCAAAATTATCACAGCGTGCAAAGGCAAAGGCACCCTGTGCACTTAAGGTTTAGCAATAGTTTAATATAATTTGTACTTAATTATTATTGTCATCTACAGATGAGCGAGTCTCAAGTTTTTGTAAGATAGTCGGGTGCTTTGCTTGATTCTGATTGGCCCTGGCAGTTTTGTCAGGATATCAGACGCAGTGTAGTATTTAAGTGGTCAGCTTTGCCACTATCCGTCAGATCCAGACGAATTATCCGTCAGCTGAAGGATCAAAGGGTTGGCACACATATTTACGTCCTCTATATACGAATACGCTGACATGTAGACTGTGATCATTAACTGTTTATGACAATTTGAAAGACAAGCAACTTTTTAAATGTTGTCTAGGCAATTTAGTTTGATGCCTCAGTCATAAACGATATGGATATTCCAACCATTTCAATTGGCAGGGTTAGTTCCATATTTGGATTTGGTTTGATTAAAGGTAATTTTACATCAGAAATATCGTGTAAGATGACGTTGCTATATTGTCAGATGGAATCAGCATGAGACAAAACACCCGTTTACCAAATGAAGAGATCAATTCAGTGCGTCAAACATGATTTAAGGAAAAGTCGATTTCAAAGGCGAAAACGTTCAATTGACATACCCATTTGTTTTAACACTTTTGTGAGTCGATTATAATCAATTTCATGTGAAGGCTATTATAAATTCAGTATTTTATAAATAGATATCCCGCATTTGATTACCTACTAACCCACGCATAAATAGCGTTCAAATGCTATTTTCTATTACAATCGTTTACATGTATAAACGTGCTTATTGTTAATGACTTGATGTTCAGATTGATGCATACTATTTGAAGCAATACGCTTTCAGTATCTCCCCAGTGAAAATAAATATCACTAGATTTGAATTGGCTTCAAATGTGTCTTATTATGTCGTATATTGTTAGTTTGGTAACCGGAGAAACGGACAGGTCAATCTATTATACAGCACCAGTTACCAATGTCAATTAAAGTAGGGTGTTACATCAATTGTCTAGTAGCGCGAAATAATAATGTCAGCATGGTGTCAAGCATTTAGTTATTTAAAGTTAATAAAGTGTTCTCCCAGGGTTCCTCCCGCATTATCACAAAACACTGGCAATTCGCCCGTCTCTCACTCCATTGGATTGTCTGAGTATCAACTTTCCCAACATTAGTAGTTTGAACTTCTACGCATTTAGTAACATTAATGACATTAAGGGTATACTATTTGCAGACTGAGACCTTTTGGGGAAGCGCTACCACGACCCTCACAATCATGCACTAAATGACCAACAGTAAATGTCGACCACCTATACCAACGAGATGTCCGACAATCTACTAAACCGGAGAGATATATGGCCACAGACCACCATTAATTTTACATTAGCCGTAATGTTAACGTTTGGTTCCGTAGCTCCTTCCCAAACTTTCGTTGGGCGAAAACCCTTGGCACATACCTTAA
>JAVFBZ010038109.1:0-10754 GCA_032466195.1 Katharina tunicata
AGAGACCCGAGTTCGAATCCCGGCGGAGGCAAGCAAAATTTTCTCTCTCTACATTTATACAAAAATATATATATATTTATTTATGTACTCAAATTCTTGTATTTATACATGTATGTTCAGTCAAACAAAATGACAAAGAAAGTCAAATAGCATAGATCAGGACTTATTATGAATTTACTTATATTTAAATACATATTTTGAATATGTTCTGTATGTACTGTATCAAGTTAATTTTCACTGTATGGATATGTATATTGACTTGTAATATGGTGAAATAAATGAAATGAAATCTGACAAGGGTCGGTTTAACCATAGACTGTTCAAATACAAATTGTTTAAACCCACCTGATCCTTAGCCTGGACTTTTCCACTCTTGAGGGGGTCACAGTCCTTATAGAAGGCAAACATTAATATACCCGCCATAGCGCAAAGGTTTACCAAAATAAACTTCAGCGGCAGGTTTAACCATATAGCACTGTATTTGAAAACATAAACGATATTGGACAGCCATGTGTTAAAGTTCATTCTTTACCATCGAAATCTAAATCAAAATATATCAAAACGTTTTGCGACACTGTTTGTGTCATTCTGACATGATAAATCCATATATCTGTGTGTACGCTGGCCCATAGACGACATAACAACTTATTAGTTTTGAACTTATTTTTTTTTGTTACACGTTCGTTTTTTAGCACTTTAGTTTCATTTTCTAGTTTCCAACATGTTGATAACGTTTCCATCTTGGTAAAAACTCTGGAGTTTCATTTTTTAGTTTTCACCTGGGTGAAAACCTTTCTTACCCGCTGGTGATAACTCCTGAGTTTCTTTATTTTCTTTGTTGGACTTTTTTTGCTATAGTCACATAAGTGTTGACCCGTGTTGGTTCTTTCTCGCTTACTTCGATAGTCTACATGTGGGAGACATATCAATTCGCCGGCGAAGCAGCAGAACGAGGCACTGTCACGTGGTAAACTAAAACCTACTGAACAAAATCGAACTCGAGAGTTTTCACCTAGGTCATGTAGGTGATATCTAACAAAATGAAACTCAGGAGTTATCACCTAGGTGGAAACGTTATCACCTCGGAGGAAACTGAAAAATGAAACACCGCAGTTTCCTCCTAGATGGAAACGTGATCATCTGGGTGGAAACTAAAGAAATCAAACTCGAGTGATAACAAAACAAACATTATTAAAGTAAAAACTAAAGCTAAAAAATTGTATTATGTCGTCTATGGGCCATCGTATGTGTGCCTCTTCCACCTGATATAAAGCCACCAAATAGTTGTATTTCTAACACTAAAACCACGATAATTCCACTGCCGAGCCGGGTGATATTATGTTTTATTTTCACTGATAATGTTCAACAACAAAAACGTCCCAGAGTGATAACATCACATTTTTGACGTCGTAGTCATTAGCTGGGGTTACACGGACATAGAAAACTCAGCTGGCTCTGGCTTATAAGAGTTGACTTCTTGTTTCGTTCAGCAATTAATGGCGGTTTGCGGCTACGCGCCACTTTTTGACAGTTCTACAGGCGCTATTAGCGACGTGCAAGTACATGTAGGTCGTATCAAAAGATGTAGGGTCCAAATTCAATCGTGTCAATTTTCGTACCAATATGATTAAAATTGGCAAATCCCTAGCATTTTCCTGACTAGAATTGTGTACACTAAAACTTTGTTTACAATATTTACCAAGAGCAATGTGAAGATTGCATAATACGCCTGTCCACTATCATCAGTATTATATGACTTGACCATATACAACGGACAGATTCCCGAAAGCAAATTCAAAAGAGGTCCGAATCTGTTTTTTTTTTGTTTATATTTGGACATATACTATTAAGGCAATATTATCTTCATTACTTGACATAGTTTACACTGATGTTCACAAATTTTAATTTATCACTTCGTATTCATTCAGAAATTGTTTTCTGGAATCGGTCTATGATGCATTATATAAATTTTAAGAATGTTATTGTTTGTAAATATATGGAACGGCACAATTTTGACCGATTGATCAGATTGCAGTACGGTCTCTAGTTATGCACGGATTACGCTTAGCATCGAACGTGACCTTTGTCTTCATAGGTTCTAGCAACTGACCAGGTTTGATAAAAATCTGACAACATTTAAGGAAGGTATTGAGGGGAAACGAATCAACCAATCAGATTGGAGTATAGTTATAAGCGCTGTACCCAATTATGCACAGATTACGCTGACTGTCGAACTTGACCTTCGTCTTCATAGGATGTAGCTACTGACCAGATTTGACAAAAATCGGACAACATTTAACCAAGATATTGAGCGGAAATGAAAGGACCAATCAGATTGCAGTACGGTACCTAATTATGCACGGATTACGCTCACCATCGACATTGACCTTTGTCTTCATAAGTTGTAGCTACTGACCAAGTTTGATAAAAATCGAACAAAGTTTAAGAAATATATTGAGCGAAAACTGTGTATAAGCCCGCCAGACCGTCAACGTTAGTTAATACCTTATACAGAATATCCTACGACATGCGCATACAAATTAAGAACAGATAATTTTTTTAAATGCAGCAAACTATCCATTTTATCAGTCAAGAAATGATGATATTTTAACTGCTCATAATAAATAAAAGAAAATGTACCATTGCGCCCAAACAGATACAATTAATCAGAGTAAAATCCTTACATTTTTGCTTTCCTCAAAGTTGGTAGAGTTAGTGACCTTTGAACTTGGGACTGATTTGTACCATATATGGCAAGTGACGAGAACGTTCCGCCAATCGTCATGGCCCAAAATGAATGACGGATGGTCGGATCAAAGCTAAAACTGAAACAATATATAGGAATATTAAGACAAACATTCTCCAAACATATCTATGCTTCAAAGCATTGTTGTTAACACGCTTGTATTTCGGCTAGAGTGTAAAATGTTGAGATAATTAATTATACTGGACTTATGCAATGAATGAATTGACACGGTGTGTAATTGCTTATGGAAGCAAAACTATGTTGTTTACCTCATTATAATTATCATAAAATTACCAATAAACAATAGTAAATATAAAACAGCATTTTATGGAAGGTGAAACGATAATTTTATTACTTTGTAGGTAAGCAAACTTTAAAATAAATGAAAAAATAATCCTACTCAAGGAATTGTATCCGTCCTCTCTCTTCGGCTATGCGCCATGCCTCTGCAAATCCCCCGACAGCTATACTTCCTTGGATGAGTAATACAATTAAACCTAGAAACATGATACCAACTTGAAAAGTATCCGTCCAAAGCACTGCCTTCATACCACCCTAGAAAAAAATATATAACATTTTGATGTTCCTTATTGCACTATACCGGTACACTCCCAGAGCACCACTTTCACCGTTTCCCTTTTAACCTTTACTTACATTTTGAAAGAATTTGTATATGTGATTGGTTCTACACGTATAACTAAACGTAGACAGGGTATTTCATTTATACGACTATTTTGCGATGCTGGAGTATGGGGGAAAGCGGAAATAAACCTCGAAAAAAGCACCCCACGATATCCGCAGCAACTGGAAACCTCTACTAAGGTCGACAGCACAATTCGATCATTACCGGGAAGATTTAAGGGGACTCAGCAGCTCCCCAATAAACTGAGCCATGAATCGACACATTTTTTTAAAGAACTAAACTAAAATAAACAAACAGAGTAGCTGTAACATCCCCGCCCACTCGTACTATTCTCTATCGGATAACGGCGAATAAATTATGTGCCTTGATAGTGAGTGTTATGAATGTAACTCGAATCTGTATCAAATTAATAAATATAATGTAACTATAATATATTTATTAACAAAAAAATTAGTATTAACCCAATAGTTCGAATGACATCCAGTACGCATGATTGGTGTGGAGACAAGATTCTGACTACTTCCAGTAGAAGGAGATGGCTCTAGCTTCACTTTCTGTTGTAACAGAATATGATGGATCTTAAACTGAATGCTTAAGGGGTGTGAACTTTGACATCAGCCGAAACTTTGACATCAGCCGTAATAGCAGATGCATTAGTTGTGTTATGGACAGCAGCCGTTCTATGCCTTGTGACAACAATCTATGGTTACTGGACCTACAAATATATATATATGTATTCTCAGCCAATATAGAAAATGCCGTCTTTGTATCGTAGACAGCCGTTCTATGTCTTGTTACAACAAGCTACATTCATTTGAACTATATGTATTCTTCAATGACACACTTACGCAACCATAAAATCTCTACAAATATATCCCCCCAGTGCTAGCTAAAGACAGGATGACAAGGATTGGAACGTACAGCCCTTAGTCAGAGGGCCCTCAGCCCAGAGAGTAGGCGGTAACACTAAGGTCCCGCCTCAGAACCCGCTAAAATAATACTGTACTTACAATCATCGTATACAGTGTGCACACTACCCCTACAGCACAAACCGTGCCCCACAGGTCTATATCGGTCACTGTGAAAAGAAAACGCATTCATACTTTGATTTTTTTTATGGCATTTGTGACAAAATGAAAAGTTAACACCTGTTTGATTCAAAGCAGATCAAAACAGCTCTCCGTATATTATTTGACGCGTTTACATGAAATTATTTCGCAACAAGGTTTGTATATTTATAACCTCTTAGAACAAGGATGCGGCCTGCCGACGCTGAGCCAAAATGGCGTCTAGATATGCAAGTGCGCGACATTATCTTACATAAGGGTCATACAAATGTGTCATGAAGAGACGCAATCGTAGAGTGCTTAAATGTATCTCATTACTCAATGGTTTAGTTGATCGAGTGATTGATTTATTGATGCTTAATGCAGTGCTTCATCTTTACCATGGCGGAGTTTTCTCACAGTATATAAACAGTACACTAAGAAAGGTGAAGTGAAATGCACTACTTTTTTGGAAACTCAATGTTTCTCCGGCACTGCCAGTGCGTGTGTATATGTGTTCTTCTCCATATGTAGATATGCAACCGAAAACACAGTTATAACTGATGGGACAGCGTTGATCGTAATTATGCAAACTGCAGATAAATTATGCAAAGAAACGTTCTACACAAAGAGACGAATCTCATATCTAAGTTAAACAAGTCCGCACTGCCAGACACACCCCGTGGCCTGCAGCAAATACGAATCATGTGGGTGCAGGCTTTGAAGCATGTATTATTAAAATATGCCTCAAAGTCTTGACATTTTGTGCTGTGTGCATTTATAAACTCGCTTTTTAAGAAAACCATGGTAAAATTGAAAATTCCGGTTCCGTTATGACTTGCGTAGTACTATCAGGTATATATTGCCCAATTTTCAGAACAATCCTAACATTATTGACAGATAAATAGTCCATTTAGTTAGTGTTACATCAACAAGAACAACAACAACAACAACAACTAAAGCGCCAACATGAGAGTGAGTAAGATCTAGACCCCGTTCACCACGGGGCAACAAGTGATACGCTAAATTGTAATCGAGATAACTTTGTTTGTTTTGATTGGGGTTTTACGCCCTACTCAAGGTAATTTCACTTATATGTTGGCGTGTCAGCCCAATCGGTGAAGGAAACCACCAAATTCGACGTCACAATACACTTACAAGACTAAAAACAAGACACCACAACAAATCGGCTCCCTGGTGCCCCTTTTAGCTCAGAAAACAACAGGAAGCTCCAGCCGAACCACCCGCAACAGAGACATGACCAGACAGAAAAAATGAGAGAGCTAATTTGCATAATTAATGCACAAATTTACATATTCCGTTGAAAAATAACTTCGTTGCCCATCTACACACACAGAGAAATGTCGTGTTAAAGTTATACCATGGCGGAGTTTTCTCACAGTATATAAACAGTAACACTAAGAAAGGTGAAGTGAAATGCACTACTTTTTTGGAAACTCAAAGTTTCTCCGCTGAACACGAAATATATGTAAGTTGTAATGTTGAAGTAATCTTACCAGCATTTAGGGCCAGTGATGGAGCATACAAAACAATGGCCATCAGCAAAATCTGAAGAATAAAAAAAATGGTATGTTCTTTTTGTTTCCTACTCTGATACACATTTGTTGAACACCAGTTTATAACACGTACACTTGCTGACAGGTTTAAAATAACAACAATTTTTTTTTTTTTGTAAAACTTAAAAAATAAAATTAAGTTTTGTCAGTTAAGCTTATTAATTTATTTCACAATCATCCTGTACAGCCATGTCTATACTAGATAGATTATTAAAACTAAATATTTTCTCTGGTTCATTATTTAGCTTCAATTGTTTTTAATTCGGCTTGTATATGCCATATTTTTATTTTTTTTTATTTTGAGACCTTGTCAGTAGATTGTCTCTAAAGTCTCATTTAATTTAATTATGGAAAATTTGGTGTAAAATTATCCTTGTTTTAAAAAAAAATAAATTTAATTTTATGTTAATGAAACGAACAACTTCAACAACTTCTTCGCTACAGACAGTTATACCAGGGAAAGGCCAGTATACGGTAATTTGTATTGCACGATTAGCAGAATGCCTTTAGTAGGCATGAGGCGTTACAAACCATTCAACAAATCTTGGCGTATTTCTGTTAAATGCGGCGAACGTGTTTGATATAAGAAATCAAGTTTTAAAAACATATGACCGCGACTGTCTTTTCCATCAAAGAAACCTATATTAATATTTGTCTTTGAAAATACAAACAGTATAATCCAAAGTTGAGAATTAATATATACAAGTAGGTATAAAATACTTTTAGACTAAGTTCACACATCTTAAGGTTTACAATTAACGGCATATCGTATTCCTCTGATGAACCTCTTTAAAGAACTACCTATGCATTAAATTCAGCCCGGGCGAGTACAACAAATAAGAGACGTGTAACCGAGAGAACTCACCGTTTGTGCACAATAAGCCACAGAGCCAACAGTCCGTAGTTGCCTGTTGAACCTATGTTCTAGATACTATTAAAAATAAAGAAGAAATAAACAAAGAGAACAGAATTAGGTACAAACCAAAACATGTACACGCCTATCAAGTGAGAAATGGGACCGAAGTACAAAATCATCACTATCATCATTGTCCAATGGGTGCAAGTATCTTACATGGAAGGTGCAAGTATCTTACATGGAAGGTGCAGAACTGACTGTCGCAAAACAGTGTGTTTGTTTGATTTACTCAGTAATTAAGGTTGTTTCATTCATGTGACGGCGTCCCAGTCTAACAGGGAAGGGAACATCCCTGAAATACGCTGGTAACACATTTCACCAACAGGACATCACAACCAATCGGCTTCCCGAGGCGCCTGAACGCATAGAGTACCAGGGCACAGGAGGCTCCCGCCCAACCTCCCTTGGCACAAAATGGATACCTGGAAAATTTCACCTGGAGTGGCTTGTTTTGAGTATATTACCGCTGCCAGCAACATGCAGTGACGTGATATAATTATAAGAAATAAAACAAATATATGGGGGTAAATTTACCTCAAAAGCGCTGGTGACGCCCAGCCTGTAAAACACAGGAACATAAAGATGAGCTGCAAATACAAGAGCTGTAAAGTAGCTAACCCCAAACCATACAAACATGGTTCCAAAGATATACATCTCGGATGGGGTTCCCAGAACGGTGACAGCCGAAATAAAGCTCGCTAGCAAAGACAACGACACCGGTATCACTTGCATTTTTCTCCCGGCCAGTAAGAAATCTTTGGTGCTCTTTTTATTCTTGTCCCTATACGCCACAAATATTCCAATGGCCGTCGATATGACGAGGACAATAGAAAACACGACATAGTCCGCTATATGGAACGTTTTCCTCAATTGATCGGCCATTTACGTCAATTCTTCAGGCTGCAATCGGACTATGTTCAGCTCTAAATCCCTTGGTATTGGTCAACGTGGCCTAGCTTGTTTGTCTGCACTTCTCAGCTTGGGGACCACAATCTAAAAAAAGAAAAAATGTCAGAAACTCTTTTTTTGATTTTGAAAATTGAATGATTGATAACTGATTGAAAAGTAATACTTATTTCATTAGGAAATACAAAAACTGCGATTAATAAATTGATCCAAATCGTGCACGCTTCATATCTAAAAACCGCAAGGTCCTCAAACTGTCTACTTCAATTAGTTTGGCTAATCTTTTGTTCTGTTTTGACTGATTGATTGATTGATTTATTGTTTGATAAGAGTTTTACGCCTAACTTAAGGTTATTCATTCATATCACGGCCAGTCAGTGAAAAATCAACGAAACTGCATGGCAGCAGCCAAGTACGCCACAGGACATAAACTGGACTCAATAGACAAATAAGCTCCCGCCAATCAACCGATTCTAGGCGAATTCGACAACATAAGCACTTTATTTGAATAAGATATATATCCTCGTTTCGTAACTGTTGCATTAATCATCACCGAGTTAGTTTTTTTGTTACAATAACTTCTTTTGTATGACAATCTATTATTTTCATATATATTTTTAGAAAGTGCCCCCCGGGCCCTAAACTGTGTCATTTAAGAAACAGCCCTAACAAGAAAATGAGCAAAACGTGAAGCGTATTTCCAGTGTATACATTTTGGATGGAACTTTTTCATAGCATGTGGGTAAAACTGCAAAATGTATACAGATTCCAGGGTTTATATTTGTTTCACATTTAGAACACTTTGCTCCTAAACAAAACATTGTGCATACATCTAAAGCCATATGAAATTCGCTCGAAATGTGAGTATTGTGCAAACGCCGGTAAAAAGGCTTCCGGCGAACAAAATTATTTTGATACATATTCATACACATATCACGGCCGAGCTTATAGTGACGGACCTTGTATGTAATGACTAGGTATTTTGAATATAGCTATGAACGTCAAAGAGAGGCTGCTTAAGCTTGACCTGATTCATTATTACACTAAAGCCAATAATCGGAGGTGACGGACGGTGCCGGAGATAGGCGAAGTTAAACTAGAATGACAAGCAGAGTCCCACTGTACAAGTACTGGAGGAACATTAATTGTCCAAGAGCAGAACACTTCGCATTTCATAGTTGTTTTAGTTCGGCTATTTACTGACCAACCGACAGGTTGACGATGAGATCAAATTAGTTTCATAAAAATTTCACAGAGCACAACTCTGATTGAATGTTATACCTGACAATATACGTCATGTTGCCTGGTTTCATATCACAAACAAGTAACGATTTTAATATCAAAAGGCTATTTTCGTCTATCTATACGGAGAAAACGTAAAATAGGCGTATATAACAAATAATTATGATACTAAGTTAGCTCCCTATTTTTCCATCCTAGCATATTATAAGACGAATTACTATCAGGTGGCCCTCTGGCTAAGGGCAGTATGTTTCCAGACTATATTCATGCTGTCATACTTAGCACTGGACTGGAGGAACATTATCTTTCCAACAGCAAAAACCCTAAAATGGCTTAACATTTTGGTTGTGAGTAACCGTCTTCTATTGGAATACACTGACGTCATATATAAAAGAAGTACTTTTGAGCACGACGTTAAACGCCAATCAATCACAAAAACAAGACGACTGAGATGGATTTTCTGGATATATTGGGAAGCAACGTTTCGATCTAGATTGATTAGTATTGATTGATATCTAGACTTAGTATTGATTGATATTAATCAATCAATATAAGGTGAGACACCAGCGGCCATTACACGCAAGATTTAATTTCTAATGACACTCTTATTACATTTAACGTACTCTTACCTTTTGTATTGGTGGAAGTCACATAGCTACATATACGTGCGCGCACGGATTGAATACGATATCCAAAGGGGCTTAAATGTAGCAACTGCTCGACATTTTCTGCGCCAACAGATTAAGTTTTCAGTAAGGAGTTAGTTTTCTTCTGTTATTGTCAGCTTTACTCCTATATTTGTGCATTAACATGTGAGTAGCCAGGTTGAACAGCATTAAAATGATATGGTTGAGTAATTCGGATTGCAGGACGAAAATACAGAGTAAAGTGCAAATAATTTTGTTACATTAAACAGCCTTAAAACATGCATGCGTTTGTTTCTGTTGGACTTCTTTTACACCTATAAAAATATTTGACTTCGACGTATTGTCATCTTTATCGTATGAACGTCAGTCTGTTTGTTTGTTAGCCACTCAGGTAATATCTACTGAATAACGGCAAAAGGCATACGCTGTAAAGCAGAAAGAAATAAAATACAATGAAAATAAAACAGAACTTGAAAACCTTTTAAACAAGGGATGCCTACAATGATAGCGTTATAAGGCCGTTTTGTTCTATGTGTTAGAAATAAGGTATTGATATAAAGCGAGTCTAGCTCAACGAATTTCGGACGGAGAGGTAGGGTGTAGCCACCGTCCTGTGTTTCATTTTCGGCTATAACCAATATGTTCTGACTTTATGCTTATTTTAACATTATCATTAATCTTATTCAACAAATTGAAATGTATTGCTCGGGAAATTCGACTTCTCATGTAAACGTAGCTATGGTGTATAGTTCTTATTAGTGCCGAACTACAAAAAATTGTCTGTCTATATGTGGATTTAGATCCAACACCTTGTTTGCCAATAAAACAATTGGAGTCCATATCTGGATGTTGTTACATCAGGAAACGGGACGCTTTAAGTGGGCGAACTGGATTGATTGTTCTTACGCCGTACTTAGGGATATCTCACTGATATGACGGCGTGACAGCCCAATCGTTGGAGGAAACCATCCATAAAGTAACATAAGCACTCAAAATTAGGGTTTTACAACAAATTCTGATTGCCTTGATTT
>JAVFBZ010038119.1:0-10754 GCA_032466195.1 Katharina tunicata
ACTCCTTTGTGTCATTCTATTTATTGAAAGAGAACTTCCGATGGGATTAAGTGAGTCACACTCACCTCTTGTTAAAATAAGTTTTACGCAGATAGAGAATGCACATAAAATGATAGGCCCTTCTGCGATGGGATTCATATCAGTAAAACTTTGTAAACTGGAAACTTGCCAAATTTATTTATTAGTATTTAGTTCCCAAGCTTAACAGCAATGTTATTTTGAGACATGTTGAGTTTTCTTACCATATCGTTTTGTTGTTGTTTTCATAGAACCACCACAAAGCCTCGGCACACAGCTCAACAGTGTCTAATGTTGTATTCGATTATCACTCGGAATGTCGTGGAGGAAATCAGAAGAATCTACAGAAACTCAAACAGACTCTCATGAAACATTTAACAAATTTTGGTTTCTTCTCCTGTCATGGGGTTGACATGACACAGTAAGTCTATCGTTCTTACCTTATCAATCTTAGATGATGGTGTATTTAATGTTATTACATGTATATCTTAATGAGAAGATGTGTGGCTGATTCAATAGAGAGCTTCATGACCCCATTGAAATCACTTTTCACTACCTCGATTTATAGTTTCAAGGAAAGTAGCTAACTTGACACTTTACATCATTCAATATGCAAATGTTATCACATTTTGTTGTAGAAAGATTTACAAATTCCAAGCCTTGAGAAATAATCTTTGGAAAGAGGTTACTTTTGCTGTTCTTTAAAATAAAACAAAAAAGAAACACAAAGCACAGTAAAACATTATTTTCACAAATCTGTGTAACATTTACATTTTCTGGTCAATAGCAGTGAAGTAGGAAAATTAACTTTTTAACAAAATATGTGTTTTTATTTTGTAGTCAACAGACGGGAACAATAAGAACGAACTGTTTGGATTGCCTTGATAGAACCAACGCTGTACAGAGCCTACTCGGGTTACATGTACATTCACTTTCTGCTACTTCATCAATCAAGATTATAAGATTTTTAGCTCACAAGTTTCTTGATGTCCTATTCTCAGATTAGAGCCTTTTATACTAAATATTAAGAATAGTGTGGAAAGAAGTTTTTAAAAACCCAGAAACATGCAGATGTAAGCTGTATGCTGTAAATAACTCTAATATTGAATAAGTACATCTGTTTGTTAGTGTATAATAATTTGATACTTTGATACAAATTGATGGTAATTATACAGCAGTGGAAACAAAGTGGCCTTGTTGTAAGGGAGAGACTGAGAAGGGTAATATGTTCCTCTGCTTTTGGTTTCCTTTTTTCAAAAGTTTTATTTTTTGCAGTCATAGCCTCTCATCCGTGTCATAATTGTTTATGCTAATAGACATACAGTGTTATAAGTTGCATCTAAATATTATTTTTAGTTTAGATAACAAGATTATTTTTCTGTTACAATTATGATATTATTACGATTTATGATATCAATGGCAATACAAGATATGTGTATGAATACATTTAATACAACTACTTTTTCACAATTCTTTTACATAAAGTACATGTTATGTCAATGTTTTGTCCTGTCGTGCATGTTGCCAGCGTCGTTTACGGTTGTGTCTTCACCAAATCTGCTGGCACAACATCATGTAAGTGAAATAATCTTGAGTACTGCGTAAAACCCCAATAAAATCAAATTAAATCCAGTTAATATTAGATGCTTTGTGTAATTGTAGATGCTAGTCAGTCAGTTGGAGAGTATAGGCCTAGCCTCTAAACCACAGATGATTTCACGGTTTGAAGAGGTGTTTAAACAGGCTTGGTCACTTAATGGGGATCATGTCAGTAGAATCTATGCAGGTACAGGTGCACTGGGAGGAGGAAGGTCAAAGGTGAGAACTTTATTTGTATAAGTGGCTTCATCTACAGCTTATCTATTCTACCCCAAAAAATTATCAAATTTGTCAAAATCTGTGTCGGTTCAAATCCCTTTTTTAGATAAACAAGAGAATTGAGTTTTTCTATGTTTGATCATACCAATTAACCTTTGCCCCAGCTGATTCTGAGCTAAGGGCATCACCGCATCAGGAAACCGATTTGCTGTGGTGTCCTTTGCTATCGTCCTGTAAATGTATTATGGTTTATTTTGTTTGCCAGCATTGTTTAGCGTGATTTCTTTCACCCATTTGGCTGCCGTCATATGATTGAAATAACCTTAAGAACAAGGTAAAACTCTAACATACAAACTCAACTGATTCACCCAACTGTTTGTTTGTATTGAACAGCCACCCACTTGTGCCTCAGTAAAACAGTACTGTTAAAACTATTATTATTGTGTATCGGAACTGCAATTCCGCGATCAAAAATTGAAATGTTTTACTCAGGCTTTGAAGACACTTTACCCGAACTGAAAGATATTGATGTTAGCATACATGTACATGACTTTTTCCAATCTAATACCCTGTAGTATGGTATTAAGCTTCAAGCCTATTTTGTATCTGTTACAGTATTCCGATGCAACCCGCTCAGCAACAAGAACAATACAAAATAATTTCCTGGATGGCAGCAAACAAGAGGCCATTGATATTATATTAGCTGGCAGTACCCTCATGGGTGATTTAGCCGACAAAGCAAGAGCTCTTCTTACCACTCGCAGCCTACATGGTAAGGCAAGTCTCCTGTGCCCTGGTTCTCTCTGAGCTAAGGGGAATCGGGATGCTGGTTTGTTGTCGTGTCCTGTATTTCTCCTTGTAAATGAACTGTGTTGTCTTCTATGTTGAAAGGAACTCATATTATTGAAAAAACCTTAAGTATGGCGTAAAACCTCAATCAAAAAATCAAACAATCATAATTATTATCTTTGTTTTGAATTGTGTGGGGAGATTATTGTGTTCTTAACCTGTAGCATGGTAATCTCCCTTTACAGCACCTGCCAATATACTGAGGCGGATGGTAGAACGCCACAAAGAGTACACGAAGCCAGAGACTGTCCGAATCTGTGTGGGAACGTGGAATGTGAACGGAGGCAAACATTTCCGCAGCATTGCTTACAAACATGAATCCATGTCAGACTGGCTGCTAGATGCTCCAAAGATTGCATTAGAATCACAACCAGGTACTCACACCTCTTTAGAAAATGGCTAAAACTAGGAGCACTATTTTCAACTAATTAACTAAATAACTTCAAACTTTGATAAACACCATCATGTGAGTGAACTAACCTTAAGTACCGCCTAAAACCGCAATCAAATAAAATCAAACTTAGAATTTGTGTTAAGATGATGGATGATATTGCATTTCCAAGAATGCCTGCCAATTCAATTTTAATATGACATTTACACTAATTGTTGGAAGACTATAACTTTAACACAAATTGACTGATTCGCTTTAAACTTGATATGTAGCATCTTCAGGTTAAGATAACGATAATGTAATGTAGATGTGAATGTATTCCACTAAATACTGGGCAACAAAACGCATTTCACCAATGTCTTTCTTTAGGTCGTTTTTTACTCATACTTGTTGTGAGCACAATAACTGGAAGACTAATTCACCTATTCTTCTCAGCTCGGCAATGGAAAGGATTGCTCTCCACCAAATGCCATTATGTGACCATTATTCGTTTCGGTAACTTGTGACTTAACACATTTCAAGTAATCTTATACTTATCAAAATATAGATTCATGGTTGTGTACAAACAGTCTTTGATTTAAGAACTATATTGTGCTATGCCTGGGTTTGTTTTAAAACAGAGAAGCTCTTAGTAGAGGAGGACTATGATAAACCGGTGGATATATTTGCTGTGGGCTTTGAGGAGATTGTGGATCTTAATGCCAGTAACCTAATGAATGCCAGGTAATGTGGATCTCAATGCCAGTAATCTAATGAATGCCAGGTAATGTGGATCTTAATGCCAGTAATCTAATGAGTGCCATGTAATGTATATCTTAATGCCAGTAATCTAACGAGTGCCAGGTAATGTGGATCTTAATGCCAGTAATCTAACGAGTGCCAGGTAATGTGGATCTTAATGCCAGTAATCTAATGAGTGCCAGGTAATGTGGACCGTAACGCCAGTAATCTAACGAGTGCCAGGTAATGTGGATCTTAATGCCAGTAATTTAATGAGTGCCAGGTAATCACATGAACCCTACAGGTCTGTATCCATTTATCACTGCTATTCTGATCTTACCACAAACTACCGTCCCTAATGAACCCAACAGGTGTGTCTCCATCTATCAGTGCTACTTCTGATCTTACCACAAACTACCGTCCCTAATGAACCCTACAGGTGTGTCTCCATCTATCAGTGCTACTTCTGATCTTACCACAAACTACTGTACCGTCCCTAGAATCATAATGCGTACGCCTTGTCAGCTGTTAGACAGAAGATTGATGCCTTTAGCTTTTAAAGTTTGCTATACTTTCACTGCTTTCTAACAAATGTGGTGTTTCTGTGGGATGTCTTCTTGAATTGCATACAGCACAACATTTAAAGAAAGGTTAAAAAATTAACTGCGAAATAATTTAAAAATTTTAGTATGCCATCCAGTTGAAAATATCAGAATTTCAGTTGTGCATAGTTCTTCAGTAAACTAATAGTTCAGGTATAATTCTTCTACTGTGACTGGCTTGGGGCCACGACATGGCTCCGTGGTTGAGCGTTGGACTACGGAACCCCCTTCACTGTACCTGGAATAGGTTCGGTCCCCCTGTGGACATTAGGTATATAAGGGAAGTTTTCCAGTGGCTGCGGAGTAATCAGGTTGGTTTTAACGAGGTTTCTTTTGGTTTTCCACCATACACCGGCAACGCAAAGTCGTCATATAGGTGAAATACTCATGTGTACGACGTTAAACACCAATCAAACAAACAAATCTACTGTGACTGGTTTCATCTGAGTGAAATGACCTTGAGTACATGTACTTGTATAAATGACAATGGCAATGTGGAGCTACATTAGTTTCTCTTGTAAACATTTCATACCTATTAAATCGGTGTGCCCAGTCAAAAATAGGAAAAGCTGGCCCAAATATTTGAAAGTATCATTCTATCTGATGATCCGTATGGTAGATCATAATGGTCATAAACTGGTTAAGATGACTCACCTACTTATCCTGTGTTTCAGTACAACCAATGCTCGGGAATGGCAGAAAGAGGTACAGAAGACAATATCTCGTGATCATAAATATGTGCTGTTAACATCCGGTCAGCTGGTCGGAGTGTTTATATGTGTGTTTATTAGACCACACCTTGCTCCATTTATCAGGTAATATTTTAAACTTTCAACTGTTCACTTTCTAAATCATTTTATAACTTTTTGCCAAGAAGGTAGTATGGGTTAGTAACTGTATTTTCTCTTTATGTTTGTCACTATAATATAGTTAGTTAAGTTGGTATCTTGTTTTGGTAGTGTTTACTGCTTATTGTTGAAATACACTGACTTTATATTTGACATGGCTGTCAGCATGTTCTGAAACACCAATCCAAACGCCCGATGGAGGGCATATATTTCTACATTCAGTACAATTGTTGTTGTATTTGTAGGGATGTTGCTGTAGACATTGTGAAGACAGGTTTAGGAGGAGCTGTGGGTAATAAAGGGGGTGTGGGAATACGCTTCCTCCTTCATAGTACTTCCGTGGTGTTTGTCTGTGCCCACATGGCCGCAGGACAGTCAGGGGTCAATGACAGGAACAGTAACTATGCTGAGATCACTCGTAGAATGGCCTTCCCGATGGTGAGTGTGACTTCAGGGGTAACATAGGGTATTGGTTTCACTTCCTTATTAAGTGATGAAACTCAATGATTTCCAGGTCACCAGTTGGTGGGCCCTTCTTTCATTGGTGATCCCTGAGCTCAGGGGCGTCACATATCACATTATTGAGTAATGTAACTACTCCGAAAAGTAGTTACTGTACTCTATTATGTGAAGTTTATCAGTGGTATTTCTAATACATATCACATTTGTTGTGGTCTTTTGCTTTGCGTCATGTGCTTTCCCTTGGTTGTCATTGTGTGTTGCCAATGACATCATGTGGGTTTGTCGCCCCTAGGACTACCAATCTCTCACAGGAACAAAATTATTCTAAGTATACAATAACAATGTACCCTTAACAAGCAAGCTTAAAATCACCACAATTTCCTCTGAAAAATGTAGCGTCATTGCCAGAGTACCGGACATGGATATCAATACCTTGTCTGTTAAATCTAGTTTTATTACCTGTTTGTAATATATATGTAATATTTTTACATCTGTATTACATAGTGAAATAACCTGTGATGACCAGTGGAGATGATTACACTTTAAATATGAACATCCGTTTCTATTTCTCTTGTCTTTACTAAACCAGGAAGTCTGTAAGGTAGGTCTGAAGCACGTCAGTCTCAGAAAGACTCCACTATGTGTGTATAATAGCATGGACTGCGTGACAATTTCTCCCCTAATGTTGACGAGGGTTGGAAATAAAACACAAATACGTGGCTGCTCTTCTGATGTAATTGTTCTTAAATTACGAAGGCTTGGCTAACACAATTTTGTACATGAGAAAATCATACTGTCACTAGCAGTGAAGGATTATCATGGTTGTGTTAGTGCTTCTGTTTGTTGTCATAAATCATAAGAACACTTTGGCAAGGTCTTAAACACCAGTCAATCTGTTTATACCCTAGATTCAGTCTACCCCATTTATCAGTAAGTTGCTGCACAAAATCTACTTTTGTCAAAGCCAACAGGGCAACTTTCTAAATCGCACCTTCTCAACAAGGGAGTAATATTTTACCTCTATGTTTCTGTACCATATGTTTTGTCAACCATATATTTATATGTAGTATCTACCATACATATATTTCTGGATGTGTTGTGCATTGTTCTTTGTGGATAAAGTGCATACATTTACATTATTTATATATATTTATTTTATTAAAACAGAAAAAGCATTTCAGTCTACAGACTACTACATCATTATTTCAGCTAGAGTTCTTGATTAGTGGCTTTTATAGAATTTGTCTAAAATAGTGTGATGCCAATGTAGAGGTCTGAACCACTGGATTATCAACACATAACAATAGGTTCCTGTGAGAAGTTTAATTGCACGATGCAGGAAAAAAAATCCTCCCAGCCCTTTATTAGCTGTTTGTTGTTTGGTCTCAACCCAGACCTACTCAGAGTACATCCTCCCAGAAGGGAATTCATTGGGCCCTCCTGCTTCATGCAGTTTACTTGTTTTAGCATCAGTCCTGACAAGTTTTAAAATTCTACTCTACAACTTCCAATAATACTTAGGTGCCAAGACCAGTAAGAGAAGTAGCATGCAGCGCATGTTGGTTTTGTTTTTATTTTCAGTTTAACAAAGAACAAAATATTATAGTCTGACATGGGAAGACATTTTAAACATGTTTTTAACCAGTTACATGTAAGCATGCTATTTTTTGGCATAACACTTCATCTCATTTACAAACTGATCAAAAGTTCAGTTTGTGTCCATCATCAAACGGAAGTAAGTTTGTCAAAAAAAGCCTAAATGTTTCGCTTGTATGTAGATCATATATGTTGAGAAAATGTGTATGTCTTTGTGTGTAATATGTGTAATATGTGTTACGTATATACCTGTCTTAGATGTATATCGTGTGGGGCATCATGTGTCTAAATAAGTTAAGATGCTTTGGATGAATTATAAGTTATGAGGGAAAAATATCAAATATCTTATATTATGTAACCATGTCTGCTTCCGTTTCCCTTATACATGTATTTGCCATACAAACAATTAAGTTTGGCAAAATAACGCATGTACTGCATGTATGATGTTATGGAGAGCTGTGAACTTTGCATCAGCCGAGTCTGTCAGTGTGAAGCTTAAAACATTACATTGCAGTAAGGAAGCTTTAAAGAAACTGGAAATCGTAAAAACTAAAACATATTCTGAGGTTGATGAAATTAAGATGAACTTGAGGATGCTTAATACAACATTGGTTAAGTATGTGCCATAATAAGTTATTGTTTGATTGTATAGAATATCATTGAATGTAATTGAGAGAAAGTTTTGGGATCTGTATTTGGGAATCATAATATCAGATTCAGGGGACTTCACTACAATTTCACAATCTATAAGCTTTTAGCCCACAAATAGTCAGAGCTGTCACAGGTCGGCAAGCCTCGCTTTTATTATTAACCATTAAAGGGCTCATCTTCAGTATCTACTACTATACATGTATATGTGGCATTTTTTTTTGTGAATAGGGGCGGAGCTTACATTCCCATGACTACGTGTTCTGGACTGGAGATTTTAACTATCGTATAGACCTGTCCAATGAGGAGGTGAAAGCTTTGATAGACAGTGAGAATTGGAGCGCTCTCCAGGCTTGTGATCAGCTCAACCAACAGAGACAAGCAGGAAACGTGAGGAGGGTTTAATCTACCCATTTACTTCTTGTGTCTTCCTACATTCAAAAGTATATGTTAAGTACTGATATAGAACCTTGAACAACATGCAGCATCCTCCATACACTGTTCCTGTAAGAAAATTTTACAAATTCTCATTGATTTTTATTTTGGCTTATATATAATGTTTTTACATACTTAAGATTAAATAGAGGATATTACACAGTGAAGTTTGAATACCATAAATATTGCTCGAGTGAATGGTGAAAGTGATAACTCACGAGACGCCAAGCTTTGAGTCAGTTATCGCTTCCACCAGTAATATAATGGTATTCATACTTCACTGTGTAATATTCTTTTTATTATTTATATCGTCGATAAATTCGTAAATCACCATGCGATGTCACATTTTCAATGACCATTTTAAATCAGACGAGTTCAGACTAGCATGACCTTGTTCGGAGCTTAACATCAAATAGAATGACGTTATTCGAAAGATGACGTCAAATGATGACACAGGTGTGTTGCGTCATGAAATTACATGTATCCATATACAACGCCACAATGAAATCTAACGCATATGACCCAACACAATTCGGAGTGAAAATCCAAAAGTGTTATCTTACTGCAGTAAAATATCACTTTTCTCAGTGAATAAAATATAAATAATAAGCATGTTTATTATAATTCCGGCCTTTTGTTTGTAAGGGAAGTTTTCCGGTGGCTGTGATAGAGGTATGTTCCTCGATTTGCAACCATACACTGTCAATGCAATGTCGCCAAATAAGTGAAATACCCTTGAGAACAGTAAATTCACCCAGTTTGTAAAGAAGAGAAATGACTGATATTTGTCCAGGTTTCCCAAGGAGCACTTTGGATTTCATTTGATTACGGACTACATATAGTGTTTTCTGTCCAAGGCCTGTCTGAGAAAAAACAACTTGCAATAATTTCATCCTGAACTTAAGATACCATTTTCCTGAATCCACATTGATTATTGATTATGATATGTTTATTTTACAAGGTATTCCAAGGGTTTAATGAAGGGAAGACTAACTTTGCCCCCACATACAAATATGATCAGTTTTGTGATGATTATGATACCAGTGAGAAATGTCGCGTGCCAGCCTGGACTGACAGGATTCTATGGCGTAGACGACATATTATCAGAAATTCAGGTTTGCTTTTACTAATTTTCTCCAATAGTCTTTTAACAAAGAAGCCAAGCTTATGTTAAGACAAATAAAATACATATCTCATCAACCCATTTCATGCTGGGTATAGAACTGAGAAGGGGGCATTTCGTCCATCTTGGTTTATACTTGGCCTAGTTTCTGTGCAGCCGACTCCTTTTTTAGAGGATTGTGGCTTCCTTTGGGTTGATGCTCTCTTTAACATATACTACTTACTGAAGAAGAAGCGTGTTATTCATGTGTGAAAAACATGACCGGGTATGACCTTCAACTACACAACCAATTCATTGGACAAACTGAGAGGAAAAGGGGATATGTCGACCAGAAGTGCACAATGCGACACAGTGAGTCCACTCATGTCATCTTCAGTTCACCACCATGTAAATATACTACTCATTGGGACTTTTTACTTCTACTGATATAGTTTTCCTTGTTTTTCTTTCAGAAGCTGAACCTGACCCAGATTGGAACCCTGGAAAGTTGCTGTTATATAACCGGTCAGAGCTGAAAACTTCAGATCACAGGTATGTTAATATCAGTAATCATTGTATGAACAGTTATTCCTGTTCCCTTTAAAGTTGCTGTTATATAACCGGTCAGAGCTGATAACTTCAGATTAGAGTATGTTAATATCAGTAATCATTTTATGGACAGTTATTCTTGTTCCCTGGAAAGTTGCGGTTATATAACTGATCAGAGCGGAAAACTTCAGATCACAGGTATGTTAATACCAGTAATCATTGTATGAACAGTTATTCTTGTTCCCTTTAAAGTTGCTGTTATATAACCGGTCAGAGCTGAAAACTTCAGATTAGAGTATGTTAATATCAGTAATCATTTTATGGACAGTTATTCTTTATTGCCTGGAAAGTTGCTGTTATATAACTGATCAGAGCTGAAAACTTCAGATCACAAGTATGAGAAGGGCTACACTGTTAATATCAGTAATCATTGTATGGACAGTTATTTTTGTTCCTTGGAAAGTTGCGGTTATATAACCGGTCAGAGTGTTACCCAGCACTGCCTTCAAAACAAATTTTGCCAGTGAAATAATCCTAAGAACTGTGTAAAACCCAAATCAAACTAACAAACCCTAAAATAATTACAATTTATGAAATTTAGAAAACCCAAGTCCTTATTATGCCCCCCCCTCTAGTAAGAGCTTTTGAAATTTGCATAGTGCATTCTTCTATGTACGCAGATGTGCAACGTAGAAAAAAAATCACGGAATTATCCA
>JAVFBZ010038130.1:10092-25185 GCA_032466195.1 Katharina tunicata
CTGCATCTATATTTTTATGCTTTATTCAGATTTATCTTGTTTTAGGTGGGGTTTGTTTGTTTCGCCAGGTATACCAGGAAGACAATCTGTTGTGGTTTCCTTTTTCGTGCTGTGGTGTGTTCTTATTGTCAGTGTCGTTGTTTTATGGTTTCCTTCCCCTATCGGACTGGCACACCGCCATATGAGTGAAATACCCTTAATTACGGCATAAAACCAAAAACAAAGCGACCACGTGCAGCACGTAAACTTAAACCTAAGCTCATATTACTTCTGGCGTGTTCTTCTTCTTCTTTATTAAGTACGTTTTTCTTTGCTTGTTATTTTGTTAAAGACAAAAATAGACCAAAGAAGCATCGATTATAGTTGTAGCGTAATAATACAATTGTGTGAACAAAGCACGTTGCAGGTGTCCACGAACTTTTTTTAAACTTCTTGCAAGTCTGAACAACAATCGTATGAGAAAGATCTATCCGCGTTTCTTCTATAATCGATAAAACCTATACCATTGTGTGAAAATGAAAACTCATAGTACCCTTTCGAGGTGACATAGGCCTTCATGTGCACAATACTTCTCAATTCAATTTTCGGATAACTCCGGAGCAATTCGTCATCAAACAATTTTACAGGCTATCTTTTTGAGAATCGATTAGTATGTCATTGCTGATTTCCTTTATACCAGAAATTATTAATTTTTGTTTTACAAATATCTTCTTTTCGAAACCGTTCACGAATTTGTTATATCGTTGGCTTTGTCTTGTTTTATATTATTTAAATATTATTATAATATTCATTATATTTATAATGAAGTTATATATTTTTAAATGTAAAGAAATACACAAATTTGGCAATGCCGACAGCTTGATTAAAACCGGAGACCTTTGGTTTCCGGGGAAAAAATCCTACCCAGTGGGGTATAGAAGTCCTCAATAGAATGCAAACCGAATTCAACTAGAGGTAGTATTAAAAGGGGGAAATAATCTAGAGTAAAATCGCAAGACAATCTCGTGTCTTGTGGGAATCTGATAAGCAAGAAAGTTCCGACGAATCTGTCTAATGCAGCATGACTTTAAGAACAACAACAACATCATTCATTGTGAAATCAAAACCATCGAATAATATGTCGGCAAGTCAGGTGTTAAAAGTATGTTTACTCAAAACAGTGTAACAAAATGGTGATTATCTTTAGATCAAGCTTAACACTTCCGTTCATATATAACCGTTACTTTCGCAAAAATCCCTCAAAATGCACGTTGTAGCCGTATTTAGCATTTGTGTCCGTGCACCGCAACTCATAAGGTTGTTTGTAGAGTTAAGCGTAGGTTAAACCGCGAGTACACACAGAGTGTTCATTCACAGTCTCGCGCTTCAACTGTCACATGACCACGATAGCCAACATCGGGGTATGAATAATAAGCAATCACTAATTGTTAAAAAAAAGAAATAATAGTCAGAAATAGTTTTCTGTGGTTTGTTGAATAACGTTTAAGAACCGGTTGCCGGAGTAGTAAATAAATCGATGTCATTTATAGCTGGTTTTTACCTCTTACAGTTGGGCGCTCAAAGAGATTCAGCAAGGCGACGGCCTTCCCTTTCTAGCGACTGCCCCCATCTAAAGACAAGAGAATCGCGAACAAGATTTAACCCCGACGAACCTAGCCTAAGTGCATAGGGTAGAATAGAACCCTTCGGTGAAATCTAACAGATTACCTTATCCCAACCTTTCATTTGAACAAAATGAACCTTCTTGTTTCAGCAGCAAAAAAACAGGTGCGAGAAAAACGTGGAATCCATGTTTGAATTGACGTTCCGGTTTATTGATGATTCCTGACAGTATATGCAGACGCTTACTTTTGTAAAACGCCTCAAAAATAGTAACAACTATTTGCTTTGGTAACGCAGAAAACATACCACCGGTGAACTTCGTTTTTTTTTTAAATTCACTCTTCTTAAATAAAATAACTAACAAAATATGCATAACCTTTGTAAGTATAAACGATAGTTTCATATTCTATTTAATTGATTTATTAGCCGAGTGGATTTTATGGTTGTTATTTTTTTCCCTCAAACAAAGCAGTGTTAAATTGCAAAAAGATGAAGACACATTTATTAATTATTACTAATTATTGACTGAAGTGAAGATAAGAGTTGAGTCAACGTATATGGCTTCTTTCTTGAACAGCAAAAAATCCTGTACAAAAATGTTAAGCAAGTTACAGTGATAACTTAATACCTCACACATCTACAAAAACAGAACAAAAACAAGTTATCGTACTCTCTTATCTTATTATCAAACTATTTCTGTCTTTGTTTTGATTTGTTTTCCCCACCGTATTAGTTTTTATTTGACATTTCTTAACTACTTTCTAAATATAACATTGGACCCATTGTTTCTCCCTGGAGGACACCAGAAGTTGAAGCTATGCACGTATACATGTTGTGAGTCATGGAGTCAAAGTGTCTCTCCTGTCATGAGAACAATTGTTAATTTAGATTTTCATTTTGTCTGATTTTATCAATTGTAGACACCCGATGGTAATTATTTGGTGCATTGATGCGAATGCTCTCTGTTTATTGTTTATTAAGTCCAATTTACAAATCATTGGTCTCCTTTATTGTTGGAGTAAAATTGGGTATAGAAGCCAGAGAATCATCAACCTTCCGCGGGTATCCGGCAGACCAACATACAGTCCGCAAAACGGTTTGGACTCGCGAACTCAGAGGAGAAGAGGGGGGAGGGGGTGTCGGTGGACCAGAAACGTATTCCACTGCAAAAGTGTACGCTCCAGGCCACCCCGCTCCAAAGGCACACGTAGACAAGTTGATAGGAACTGAACTTAGATACCCCAAAACATGCAAGACAGACGACCAAGATCACTGTAGCACTATTTCATTTTCGTGATTTGTCCATTATTTTTAAAGAAATTATTTATTAGACTGCAGCCTTCTTAAATTAGAGTCAATAGCTTTTAGAATTATACATATTAACAATAAAAGTTCCAACCATTAAGTCAGAAAAGATACTATCACTATAGCTGGGCTTTTCATAAAATAGAAACATGGTAGGAAAACGAAAACAATTTTGATTAAAAAATCAAAGAGACAGTAATGATGAGGATCTGTGTAATAACTCTATTTTTGTACAAATTGTTTCAGCGCCTCATTTAAAGAAATTACCCAAACATCAAGCCGCCAGCTAACAACTATATAACAAAGGTAAACTAATAAAGCGAAATATGTTAGCTAAATTCACACAACTCTTATGGTATGCCTCGTCTATGTATACAAAAGATAAAACTGATAAGTGATTTTATCTTATTTCGCGTATTTTCGCCTTTGTATTCATTTGCTCTATTTGTTCTTCGCATTTAATTTGGTTTTAGTCTTTGTATGTACATATACATATCTTTTTTTTGGCTAAAGAAAACAGACACCATTGTGTCGCCGTCGCTCACACCAAAAAGAGGTGGCCAAAAATCATGTAGGTAGTCATCCAATCAAAGTGTTCACGACTCTGCCGATAATTAACTATTGTTTACTTTTATTTATAAATCGGCTAGTCTTTGTATATCAATTTCTATTTAAGACTAAGGTTTTATCGATTTTCACTGATAACGTGTGTCTAGCGATCAAGGTCGTGCTGTTACGCGAGAATTACAAGTAACAGGAATGCGCATTTGATGCTTAATACCGCCTGGAATGGAAAGAAAACTGCACGATTTGGAAGAAGCTTAGAAGTAACTTACAAGTGTTGAAAATGCTGCCAGGTGTTTAACACTGCAGTAGATCAACGTCACATCTCCGAGAAATGATAAACAGTGTGTATGTGTAGTTAACTCATATAAAGGCACTCGTCACAAGAAGAGCTCTTGGCACCAAATTGCTATCACTTTACAACTCTTCAACATCGATATCAAACATATTTTTTTGTTTATTTGTTTTCTTTAGAGTGTTTTTTTTTTTTTATTCATTTCATTATTTTGTGATTACACTAATATTCTCAGTACGCCTAACATGTCATAAATATATTTTAAAAATCTATACCCAAATTTAACGCAACTTGACAGGTACAAACACATGAAAATCCTTTAAGCAATTTTACTGATTATACACATGAAGATGGTCAAATAGTTATCAGAGCAGAATCGAACAGAAAAAAACAAATAGTAAAAAACCAAACAAATGGACGGCTCGTGTCGAAAATTGAGGAAAACATAATGCACCAATACAGATTAGCATCGTCTGTTACTCGATTTGAAATGAGTTATCACGTGTAGCAAGTGTTCGACATTATTGGGAACAGCAATCATACCACAAAGGACTTGGTTCTGAAATAACGAAATAAAAAAGTTGAAGTTTGAATTCTCACCTCTCATGATATAATCAACGACGACTGCTTCCTCTTCTTTGCAGGCTATGGCGTCCAGGGTCAACGAGGTCATGTGTAATTCAGGCATAGTGATTTCTGGAGAAAAAAAAAAGATATCACATTATTACCATTTATTTATTTGTGTATTTCATTGGTGTTTAACGTCGTACTCAAACCATATTTCACTTAGGCCTATATGACGACTATGTTGCCAGTGTATGGTGGAAAACCTGGAAGAAACCTCCTAAAAACCACCTAGCGGTCACCGCATACATCGGAAAGCTTCCCTTATATACCTATAAACGTCGACAGGGAGATTCGAATCTATGCCGGGTACAGTGCATGGGACCAAGCAGTCCAACGCTCAACCAACTGAGACACGACTCGGCCCCACCATAGTATTACAAAGCTTAGCTGGTTGATTGGCTGGTTAGTTGGTTGGTTGGTTGGTTAATTAGTTGGTTAGTTGGAAGGTTGGTTGATTAGCTGGTTAGTTGGTTGGTTGGTTAATTAGTTGGTTCAAACTCAGTAAAATTTTAGCGCAATGTGTTGTTCTGATTAAGTCAAGCGCATACATTTCCAGATATTATGTTTCATACTATATACTAACAACGGGCATATATAGTCTCGTGCTAGGTTACATACCACGGATATTAAGATGATTAAAGACGTTAAGAATCTTTTAGTTCGTGGTGTTGTTACACATGCAAAAGATTTTTATTGATAAGCATAATTTTTGTTAAAATAATGTTCTGGCAAATATATATTTTAGAAATACCACAAGTTTTAATATAGTCTTTTATCTATCTTATGTAGCCAAGGGGGAAGTTATTTGGTTTTTACGCAACACTTGCAGGGCAAACTCGTCTTATACGAGCAATATATGCCCACTGTAATAAAGTACGACGCAAAAAAAAATCATATATACCACAAAATTTAAGACAATAAAAATGTGCATAACTTCTTTTGTAAAAAAAAACACATATTTTCTATATTTCAATCTAGATTATCTTAGTTTTGTGACGAAACTATAGATTCTCTATGTAGATTAGGACAGCATATCAAGTTTTACTCTTTTTTAATGCTATAAAAAGGGCTTTGTTTCTAATTACATACCGGTACATACATAACGCCTGGCAAGAAATCTCCCTCAGAATGTGTATCTATATATCAGGATATATTATATTTTGTCAAGAGTATAATGAAGTGTTAATCAGGATATATTATATATACTTTCCATTTCTAGAGCCTATTTATGTCTGCAGAATAATACCAAACTAATATAATGTTCAGAGACAATTCTGCGTGTGCGTCTAACTTAGGTTTTCAACGTGCGACACGCGACACATTTAAGATAATGTAACGCAAACATTCTTTTATCTTTAATGAAATTCATCATTTTGCTCCTAACATGCAGGGTTAATAAGGTGTAAGGGGAACATATGATTTATTTGTTTGTTTGATTGGGGCTTTAAGCCATACATTTAAGGTCACAATTAATAGTGTGAGCACTTCAGTGTCAACTGTTTGATTGAACGGCCTTTGCTCGTACAAAGGTGTTTGTAATGATTTATTGGTAGATTGATTCATTCATTCTTCTGCCGGTTGATTGGTTGATTGATTGATTAGTTGATTGATTGGGTGGTCCATTCAGTCATTTACGCTTGGATCAAGGATATTTTCACTTATATTGCGGCGGGTTTTTTTCTTTCTAAAAGACAGTAAACAGTGAAACTACAACAACAAAGAAGATCAGATAATGCTCCCCCAGTGCTAAATACTGACAGCATGAATATAAGCTCGAAACAAACTTGCGTTAGCGACACGACCTCGTTAAGAACAAATAGACTGGAAAAAATATAACTAAAGCTGTCATACTACTGTAAAAGCAATCCTAACTCAGTGTTATGTCAATGGTAATAAAAGTTCATTTAAATAAAACAACCACATTTGGACAAAACAAGTCACACGCCACAATGATTTCTATGGTTCACGAAGCGTCAGTCTGCTTCGTTTGTTTGTTTGTTTGTTTTTACGTTTGGCTTTACGCTGTACTTAAGGTTATTTCACCCATATATGACGGTGCCAGTCCAATGGGAGAAGGAAATAACCCTAAACAGGATAGCACAAGAAATAGGCTTCCTGATGCCCTTCAGCTCAGAGAGCACCAGGGCATAGAAACTGCCGTCAAACACCCTCTGATTAAGTGCGAGTCATGATGCGAACTCGTATAGATCCGGGGGGAGGTACACTTTAAATAAAACTGTAAATATAACCGGAAACATAACTGGAAACACAACCTTTATAATGAAGTCAAATTTTTAAAGGCATTCTTGCAAATGACACCATAGTATCAACTGTCAAACTTATGCTTATTGACTGATAAGATGCTTCGTTAATTAAGATATAACAGCACTTATAGGGTTTTGCATAATAATACATACATTTTTAATTTATTTTTTAATGTAAGGAAAGAAAAAGTGCTTGATTTCTACAAGATGAGGGTATTTTGTGTTGAAGCTCTACCGACTAAGCTTAGAAGGCCGATAGATGTTCCAGCTAGAATACACACCCGAATTCCCCCCTGCATCCCTCCCCACCCCACCCTACTCATCCACAATTGAAAACGATCAATCTGTCTGCTGCTTATAACTCTATAGATGTTATTAAAATCAAGAGTCAATATTACTTAGAATAACAAATTTAAAAAAGAATTGGAAATGTGACTTGGGTTAGAAACATAAATCAATTATATATCTTCATTGACCTCCTGTAGATCGATAATAATGTTAAGCCAATTATTCTGATTGCCGACGTTCTAAATTGTTAAAATGTATATAATTTACGCGACTGACTTCGAAATGTAAGAAATTAATCGATTTTTTGTCGATTTATTTTCAGTTGATCAATAACAGGTTGAATTTTCTGTAATTTTGAAATTTGATTGTCAATAAAAGGTACCAATGGCAGTTCTGTTTACACTAAAACGTCGTCGAAAATTGTCGTTACATTCGAATCAGGTCACAAGAACCAGTAATCTGTTGATCTGGTCCTCACATAGATGTCAGCCGGTGTACTGACAGCTGTCGATACCTGCTTCTTCGGGAAGCGGACCAGGGCACTTCGGGTTAAGCTAACAGTTTACTCTGCCTACAACGAGCGTTGGAACACACTGGGTACAATTCACGGTCAATCAAACGAAATCGGCCTTGAAAATTAAGCGCGAATCAATATTAAATGATACAGTCTCGGGTGATGAAGAGGAATTTAATACAGTTATTTAAGATATCGAAAAACTGATTAAAATAAAGTCTTGGCCTACGGACACAGCTGTTCAATCTGATAGTATTAAGTACTCTACATTTGTAATATGTACTGTTGCTCATCTGCACACATTAGCAAAAAAAAGTACAGAAAAACAAAAATGACGAATATAATATGCATTTTTGATTTCAGCATGTTTTTATAATGTCTTCAGCATTATGTCGCGAGGCCACAAGCTTAATGAGGGCATCGCCTAATGACAATGCTAGAAACCTGAGGCTATCAAGCTTTGAATTTATGACAACCAGTGAACAAGCTCGAAAACCTGACTATATCGACCACTGAATACGCCAGAAAACCTGACTATATCGACCACTGAATACGCCAGAAAAACTGACTGTATCGGCCACTGAATGGGCCACAAAACCTGACTATATCGACCACTGAATGTCCCAGAAAACCTGACTATATCGACCACTGTATGGGCCAGAAACCTGACTATATCGACCACTGAATGGGCCAGAAAACCTGACTATATCGAACCTTCACTAACTCTAAAGACAATAGTTAATAGTTAATATCCAAAAATTAGGCAAAAACAGAAAAATGAATAAACCGATACCAACCCATTTAAGAAACCTGAAACCAGACAATACAGTTTCAAAATCGAAATCCTAAGCAAACCGACCTTTTAGGTAAACCAGGAACCAGAGGATATCACCTACCATTTATAACCTTTAAGTGCACGTGTTGTTTTTATCTCTCTAATTCACATGATTCAATAACATTTTAGCTAGATTCGCGTCACTGCATTTTCACGTAAAAGATATAAATGGGATAAAGAGACGGGTTCAAAATTTACAAATACCTGAACAAACAGACAGACAGACTGACTAAACCAATGAATCAATACATTGTCACAAACTTCAATAAATCAATCTTTGTTTATTTGGCCACTTTAGTGTGTTTCTATTTTAGTTACCCTGCACGCTTTCTTACACGCGTGAATTATATTCAGAAATAATATACGCTTCATGCAAACACGAATTTTGTGGAATGTCATTCATGAATTTACACTTGTTCAGTTTTGGATGTTTAGTGAGACATGATATGATGGCAGTTGCAACACGTAACGATAAATATGGAACACGCAACAAACGTCGACAGAGGGGTGTATATGAGAGTAAGTTTGATATGAAGCGGTAGGTCTATACGGTTTATGAACCAGTTCTAATCCTCAGCTGTTCTTGTGTTTTGATTAATTGAACAGAAATATTTATTAAATATCTATCATAAAAAATGTGCTGTTCTGAACTTTGTAAGTTTCCACGACATATAATACGATAACCGCTTTGAATTTCGGCGAATAATGTTCTAAGAAGGCCGAATGAATCGATTTCACGATTGATTGATTGATTCATTCGCAGGAGGAAAAATAGGACACCACATCAAATCGGCTTCCTGATGCCCTTATCTCACAAAGCACCAGGGCAAAGGAGGCTCCCACCCAACCGCCCGCATCAATTTCAGGAGACTCCCTTAAATCAACACAGAGTTCAATGTCAATCAATAAATCAATCTATCAGCCCACGATTACTTACGTTACGATTCCCGTGGCCTTAACATTGGGTGTTTCATTTTGGACTAGTTTCCGGACGGGTGACCTGCAAAAGGTCGGATCTTTGCTAATAGCGGATTTCCAATAGTGTAAGAAAACGAGATAAATTTTCCAATAAAATGCGGCACTTATTTGCAAAACAACGCTTCGTAACTTCCGTACGTACTATCGACGTACGTATAAGAATGCATGGCCTGACCTAGTTTTGCATTCACGGAAAAAATAATGATCAATGAATGGGAAAATTTTCGTATTATCTTTTCTTCGTAATGGAGCGCCTCAATATCGAATTTATTTAGTGTTTGACGCAGAGAGTATGAACACTGATAAACAGATCTAATCCAAAGAGAAAAAGCACAGAATGTATTTTTCCCACACTTTTGGACTTTACATTCAGAAATACATTGGAAGAAAATATAAATCAGTCTTCTAAGGCGTCCGATGGTGGCCCTGGAAAATACAGTAATCAACCACATGGCTATGGTATTGCGTTCTAAATAGCAATATATTTACTGCAAAGCTTCGTTTTTGCCGTATATTTCGTAGCGAATGGTGTTATAATGTAACGGTTCTTTGTGCTGTTTTTATGGGTATTCTATCATATCAGGGTAGCCCTAGTCTGGTATATCCGATTCCGCAAATAACTCGTCTACGAATATGTTCTGGCGTAACCGACATGCTTCGGTCTTTAAGAGAACGTTAGATCTTCACGGCCACCACAGAGGCTTTGAATCGTTGGCGTTCAACTTTTGATTCCATGTAGAGGGTAAGCCTGGATGGGAGTTGACGTTTTACGATTACTAAATTCGCATTTAGTTCTTGTTGAACATTATTAAATAACTGTTGAATCTTGACTCTTGGTCGATCTAAGATGAGTGTTTTCAAAACAACCAATCAAAAGAAACTTGGCATTTGCAGTGATTGATCACCATACTCTATATAGGTCACGTTCATTGGCTAAGGCAACGCATGCGTTTTAACGGAAACCTATTTGAAATTTTAAAAAAAAATAAACATTTCGACACGTTCTATTGGCATACGTCTATTGCAGATTAAATGGAATACAGTAAGTAGTAGACTCAGTAGGGAAGGAATTCGCTCTGCAGATTAGAGACTAGGCAGTCTGCTATTTTACGCTATTGCTAGGATGAATCCAACTGCTGTTGTTTGCGATGCTGGAGTAAACGCACCTGAAATAAACATTCCTTTTCATCAACGCCATTTTGGAAAATACAATGATTTTTGGCAAATTGGTACAATAATAAAATATCATGCAGATGAAAGAATTTACGTTCATCTGAGGAGTTATATTCATGTTGTGCATTTTAGATTGCAGTTCGAAGCTATCATCTATGTGGTGACTAACATATAGACCTAGCTGCTAAATAGTTTATAATGCTTTAACATCATATAATTACTCGTCCACCTATGACAACAACAACAAATGTATCAAGCAATACGTGTAGGGAATAAAATAAAGGGACAATAAATACTATTTCATTGATTGGTTGGTTGATTTTGGTTGAATGCGTCCCAGTCCATTTTCATCACTCTATGTACAAAGCTGATACAATGAGACCTAAACATGTTGTTGTTTTACATATTACTGTGTGGAATCGTGTTAGTTACGTTAACGGGGTTTAAAATGTCAGGTAAAGAACCTTAAAGAGACTTACTGTTAGAATACATTGAAAAAACAGTCTTTTCGAGATATTAAAACCCATTGTCTTGTAAAGATATCATTTAATCTAGATTATTTCTGCTATGCATTAAAAATCACTTGATAATTGGATTAAGAATCTAAATCGCCTTCACACATTAATCTCCGCTGTCGTTATCATTTGCACTACACCTAAGTTATACCTTGCGTCTAGCCTGGGGTAGTGACAATTCTACCTAATTAGGCCATACACAGGTGAGAGAGATATCGTAATTATAGGGTTAAACCGTATGTGAAAACAGACAGAATACTTCAGACAATTACCATACCGACAGCGATAATTATACGACAAGATAATTCAACAGAGACACTGAACATAATGTGTCGTACCCACGTGGGCTTATCGTTTGATTTTCAACCGTATGTAATTGCTCAAGATCAAGTGATATGATTTGAGTAAGGTGACCCCGCCGCTGACAACAGTATACCTTTATATAACTACAGGTAGTTATTTTCTGCTGGTAAATAACTTTTATAATCTAAAAAAATTTATATTTTTTCTAGCCATACGTAACAATATGTTACCATGATAGACAATGACAAGATGCATTGCAGAAAATGACAGACGAAATAAAATGATACGTGCATGGAAGAAATTGTTCTATAAAGAATATTGTGCAAAAGGTTGAACACAGAGAGTTTTGTAGGCCTACTTGGAAGGCATTCGGCTAATAAATAGGGGTGAAGGATGACCCGAAGCAGATCAGTAAAGTGAGGGTCCTAGGTTCCAACCCTAGCTGGTGATGAAATGCATACAAGTTTTCTTTTCGTTACAATTTATATGTTATGATCAAGGGCCTATACACTTTTACCTTAGCAAAGAAACATGTCGTTAATGTATAAGTCTCACGTGTAAACCAGCAAAAATGCAAACACATTAGCTGTTTTGACCTAAAACTAAAAATACAACGTTGTACATATTGAAACTTCTATGTATTCACAAGCTTTGTGAAAAGGCTATCCCCGCCATCAGGTGTATTGCCAACTGTTAGCTGTCTAGTTAGAAAGCTATAAATGCAAAAGCTATTTTAAAGCTCGATTGGAAAATTGTGTGTATCTTAATTAGTTCATCTTTAATACAAACTTATCATGTTGAAATGTATTATACAATTGCAGGAAATATGTGTTGAGGCTGACGAACATTTATGTATAGCATTATCGGTAAATAGGCCTAAAGCCTCATATGCCCTAGAGGTAAACTTCATTATAAACATAATTCAAATAGCAATTGGGATGCATTCTGATTTATCGAAGGCTTAAGGATAATATTGGAACCAACATGTTATATTTTGAACAGTTGACCAAATATAGCACAATCACCTAGATATATCAAACTTAGGTGCTGGACTCGTTATTCCAGAGTCACGGGTTCGATTCCTTTCGAAAGCAAGTGTTAGGTTAAATTCGCCATTTTTATCAAATATATCTATATCCAGCACAACTAGATTCAGGTCTATCTAGAAACTTGTCTGAGAATTTATCTAGAGCATGAGATGATTTACCGGTTTTAATAAATCGATATCCCTGTGCCAGTGTGATTACTTTTGACAAATATATATAATAGCTCATATCAATGTTTATGTCATGTACAACAGACCACTGCTTTCAGAATTCACATTTTGCAACGATTTACAAATAAAATACAACAGCATCAAACTGTGGCGGCTTTGAAGACATCAGGTCTGTTTATAGAGCTACGTGTTTAGAAATGACCATTCGGACAAGCGTCTTTACATGGTCTGGCTATTTTCCTCCCATCAAAATGAACATAACTTTAAACTTCGTGTTAACTTTGGAATAGCCATTTCTAAAGGTATGTTGTATAAAGATAATTAACCTATCGGTGGTATATGACTAATTAAGATTGTATGATTATTAACATAAATAAAGCGTCAAAACGTACTATTTCTTCCTACTCTAGCCAATTATCTTACTTTAAGTTAATACGCGTATCATAATTAAACATTTTAATCTAGACATTTTCTCTGTCTTAAGTTGCAAGGTGTCTGCAAGTACTAGAACTATAGTATATATACTTACCTTTGGTGATGCTTGATTATAAATATGTCCAATAAATAAAATAATTTCCAATAAGCGATATAAGTCACAGCAATATAATATACAACCAAAATAATTCCAACTTCATCGGCAACATGACTCGAATTACGCAGAATAATAACTTGAACAGAAGTTGATAGTCTATCTTTTTTAAAACATATCCATGGACAGTGGAGGCGTCCAACATCCAACTTTGTCCCTGAGTGTTTTCACGGCGTATGGGTAGGGAAGAGACCTTGCCAATGAATTAGCCCCAGTGTTTGACAATGTCCGTCGAAGCAACCCTATTGAAACAACGAGAAGTACAGTCAAGGGAAAGTTAGCACTCAGTTGCCCGGTGACGCGTAAGGCAAGTCAACAGACGGGCTATGGTGGCTGCACTGCTAGAGCTCGCTGCAGTTCCCCGGTCTTTACGTTCAGTCGGTGCGCCAACACGTCACCCTGCTTTAACAATACCTCGATCGCTACAACCAATAGGTAGGCCCAGATAGAACACGTACGCTATAAAAAAAAAAAAAAACTACACAGGTGAGAAAAAAGGTGAGAAAATATACTACCGAAACAAAGCCCAATAGAAATGACAAACATGAGTACGTATGTATGCGGAAATGACTAGTCTCCAGATATATGTATATTAGTCTGAATTGTAGGATAATAAATATGTCTCCAACAATAGATCTGTGTCTTTCGTTTTTTATTTTGTCACTTCGGTTCCAAGGCGTTGTTGATGCGTTTATGTGTGGAGATTTTTTTCCAATTTATCGGAATGATACCGCTATTGATCGAATTATCTCTATCTATTGATGTAATAATGCAGATCTATATATGTACTTCTATTCTCTATCTATACAATAAACTAATCGATTCACGGATTCGGACCACACCTCACTATAAAACCCAGAATCTAATCTTTACATCACCGTTAACAAAGACCGGTAACAAAAAAGATGTTATAAAGTGATTACCCGAGCTATTACAAATGAATGCCTTGTATATATTACCTGACAAAGGCTAACTTAAAATTGATACGAAATACTTTATAAACTTGTATACAAGACATCTGACTTTTGAAAAAAAACCTAAATCTAATTTTTACCTCACTATTAACAAAAACAATTATATAAAGTTATTACCAAACCTATTACGCATGGATTGTATTGTATACATAACCAGAATTAAAATTGATGCAAAATACCTTGTAAACGAATTGTAACAATTTTAAATTTCGTACATAAAAGGCGTAAAACTTTGACTTAAAACTCAGGGAATCATTTTAAAAGAAACTAAAATTGTCTCACTTCAGGAAAGAAACCATAAAATGCTAGTACTGATTTTTTTGTTTACGATATTCGAAAACAGATACGATATAAAGTTTCGGGAGGATTTTGCGGTGCTTTTATAAGAGTATAGGTGGCACTATATAAGAACATTGATGAACTCGTGTTTTGAACTGTGGGTAAAGTTTGTATACCAACAAAACAAGAGTAGATTACCAGGCTTCATATGTGACCCCATATCCCTGTGACACACGTATTAGATGCACAAAATCAACACTAGGAGTCAGGGATAGGAAGAGACGACCACGTAGTCATTGTGGGGAACTAGCGCCTTAAAACGCCTTTGGCCGCTAAATTTCGTTCAAAATCGTGATTATTTTTCCAGATTTTTTAGGAGTTGGCGAACTTTATATTCGAGGTCATAGGCGCGAAAACGTGGCATAAACCATAAACGACGTTGTCCTAGATTTTGCTAACAAAACCACCTGAAACAGTAGCAACTCTAACAACGTGTCGTTCTCTTTGATGTTGTTTAGTTGTGTTGAGGTATTAACCAGCAAACATGATCAACAATACTAACCCACTTGTTGTGGCCTGTTTGTCAAATGTTACAAAAATGTCGAGCTTAGATTCAAACCAAATGAATTTTGATTTTTGTGGTTTAATCGGTGTTCCCACAGTTTAAAAAAAAATGAAGTGTTCTCTCGTGCCATTTATAGATTAGTTTCCTATCCACCCTGTATGCACTCTATGTTCCCTCGTTTTATTGTCCAGTTTTGACTGACTCTCT
>JAVFBZ010038131.1:0-10754 GCA_032466195.1 Katharina tunicata
CTTGGGAAGTATGTTTCCTACCTTCCTCTCTTTATTATAGTTAAAGAACTACAAAGTACGTTGTAATCAACGGTTAATTACTCTAATTGATACAAATTCCTGTGGTGCGTATGTTACTTTAAGAAATAATTTATGTGCTCAAAGATCGCTTAATGCATAAAACATAATTTACAAAATTGAACTCATAGACTAATGCATTAATTCTTATTTCTTAACTATAGTATTTTGGGTTCGGGTTAAGTTGTGGGTACTACAGATATGTTCTATACTGTGTAAATTGTTATCGATATGTTTGTACCGGTAGGCATGGAGATCTATCCTAAAACATGTCTCGGAGAAAGTTTATCTAGAAGATTAGATGATTCATCGGTTGTAATTACTCAACATCGCTAATGCTATATTATTATTTGGAAAAATATATAAATTTATACAGTCGTGAAAGTTCCAAACTACAGTTCCATCGTTCATAATGGGTTTAGAACTACTTTATCAAAATAAGTGTAGAAAAAGTTAAACAGAAAAACGTGGAAAACTAAAAAAGAGGTTGCAAAGATATAAGCCTTCTATTGCACCTTATATTCACAGTTATATATGAAAAACACGATTCTGATGAAACCAGATCTAACCAAGCTCACAGGAATTCTGTTATGGCATTGCGAGAATAACGGACTAGTCAGAGAGTCTCAGACCTGAAATTTTTCTGAAATTTTGATCAAGTCTGACGGCCAAAAACCAAAATCTGTGATGAACAAGGCTTTTGTCAACTCGGGCGCACACAGTTCTGCATGTTTACGCTCTATATACATATATTGCTAAAACGGCCCTATATATCACGCGGCTCAGTAGACAAAATTGACAACAACAAAAATGCTCCCTTAAACACAAAGGACAACAATAATTGGAAAATGTTTTGAAATCTGACGCACGGATTTCGAGGCAAGCTATGTTTACCTAAATTCTCTGGTCGAAAAAAAAAAAATGAAGAAAACGTGATGGATGCTGAACGGAAATATTGTTTTAACCGGGCTTTTTAAAAGGTAACAAAGCATGGTCGTGGCCAATGTTGTTTGTTGTGACACTTATTTGGACGTTTTAAGAGATATTTATGGTGCTTATTAAAAATTGATCAAAAACCACATTTGTTATCCCTTAGACGTAAGCTTTTGTTCGACAGACAATAACCCCAAAACTATCGTCTGTGCTCCTCTGACTAAACAGACTGGGAGAGTTAGCAGATCTGCTTTTAACTAGATTCTAATACGATACGAGTTAACTTACGCGTTGTCCAGAGCCCCCTTGCCCGTTGAAAGCGTTGCATATTGTACCAGTTATCCGCGATCCGTCACAGCCGTTCCTTGAGGAACAATCACAATTGAGGACAATCGAGCCAGAGGGACAAGCAACTGCAGAACGACCACCATCTCTATTGTTAGACCTACCGCCAAAGATATGAACCACTTCACCTGCACAAATAATAATAAATTAACAAAACGTGAAACAATTTTGATATGTTTTGTGGTCTGAATAAACACAGTTTGGACTCAGACCGAAGAGTCAACAAAGGTTAAAAGATGTAAGGTGAGTTCGTATATAAGATGTTGTTATCGAGTTTTTTAAAAAATCACTGCCCCCGGGTTTTTGGTTTGGACCAGGTAGTCAGGCCAAGGGATTGCATAGGTAAAATACATTAAGCAAATATATACGGAAGATGTGGGGTATCCTTTTTGATAAGTCTTAACCCTTCGCTTTAGATATTGAAATAGTTAAATTCAATTAGTGATTCGTTACCTTGTCTGGCACTGACAGTCGGGTTTACTTCATCGTTTTTGACTGTGTTGACCCTAGGGCTGGTAGTTTGGGTTGTGGGTGTAGTTGGCCTTGAAGTAAGGGGTGATGTCTTTTCCTCGGAGCTCGACCCTTGACTTCCTCCATTGTTCGTACCTTGAGATCCTCCATTGTTCGTACCTTGAGATCCTCCAGTGTTCGTACCTTGAGATCCTCCAGTGTTGGTATTTTGGTTTTCCCCACTGTTCGTACCTTGAGATCCTCCAGTGTTGGTATTTTGGTTTTCCCCACTGTTCGTACCTTGAGATCCTCCATTGTTCGTACCTTGAGATCCTCCATTGTTCGTACCTTGAGATCCTCCAGTGTTCGTACCTTGAGATCCTCCAGTGTTGGTATTTTGGTTTTCCCCACTGTTCGTACCTTGAGATCCTCCAGTAGTCGTACCTTGACTTCCCCCAGTGTTCGTACCTTGAGATCCTCCAGTGTTCGTACCTTGATTTTCCCCACTGTTGTTATTTTGGTTTTCCCCACTGTCCGTACCTTGACTTCCTCCTGGTATCTTGCCAGAGCAGTCATCGTAAGTACTTCCAGGATACACACACGTTAATATAACAGTACTAAAGACTAAATTTAACGGGCATCTTTTTTCGAATGGATGGCCAAGAGCACAGTGGAAGAAATAGTTACAAGAGACCGTGTGATGTAGGTAGGCGTCATCCGCTGGACAACTGGGTAAAACACTGTTCCCATAGCTGAGCACACACATGAACAATACTCCGAAGAGCAACTCTTTGGCAAACGACGTCATGGTTGTTCACAGAATGCAAACTAAATTTGTACATAATTTCCTAACATTTTATACAAACACCTACTCGAAATAATTGCATTTTTTGGAAATTTAAAATAACATCTCTTGTCAGTTAAGTGAGTTTATACTCGAGTAAGAATACAAATATTCACGTCTTTTAGTTAATGGACTCGGCTTTTGTGGGCAGATTCTTTTGTTTGTTTCATGAAATGTCTACACCGTTTAGGTATGCGGACTGTAAATAACGATGTTAAAATGTTGCACGTGCGTTAAAGAGCATGTTTCCGGAGTGATTCAGGGTGATTATAAGAATACGCATCAGTCATTTTACACTTAACTGATATAATCCTCCCGAAGAATTCCTCTCATCGTGGATTGGTCAATTCCGTTGGGTGTGTCTAGCAACCTATCAGTTCTTTTGTTAATTACATCCTTCTTCCTAAAAATTACGATTTGTCACGAATTGTTTAAAAAAGAAAACATTTCACGCATTCTATTGTACCGTTAAGCTAGTTTACCGGTAATACTGGGAGACATTCTGTACGTGCATGTGTTACACTGTGTGTTGTGACCGATCTGACAATCATTTCAGAATTTTTTTGTAAACATGTCGAACTTCAAGTAGTGTTTGTTCGAATTGATAACCAATAGATGTTTTGTGACCTTTGGGCGATTGTGGTTGGGGGTGTAGATAGTTGAGGTCTTGAGTATCCTTTAGTTGTGTTTTCATTGTGGAGTTCGTTTTCAAAGGACTTGGGGAAAAAATGACGAAAGACTCTGAAATAGTAAACGGACCATCACTAAGATGAACCATTATTGATCAGAAATGAAAACTATATTACCAGGGTATGATTAGATACGAGATGTTAAACATTCTTTCCGTCTTCTTGTCACATAAAGCAAAAAAAACTTTAAACAGGTTACTGGTGTCATTCGGTTTAATTTAGTTTGTTTTACGAATCCGTTCCATTAGTATCCGAGTGTCGTCGAAACCGTTCAAATATTTTGTTGAAAGTACCGCCATAAATATAATGGAGCAACGTTAATTCTATGGCAATCAACTTGTACACAGCTTTAAAAGGGCATAAAGTTACAGGCATCGAAAAGGTGAACTGAAGTGAGCTGGCTCTGATGCGGCTTTGTTTAAGTTGACCAATAAATGGCGGGTTGCGGTTGCGTTTTGATAGCCCTGTCGGCAAGCGTCGCGGAGATCTTGGCACAAGTGTCAGCTATAACTTGAGCGAGCCGGTACGCAAAGGGAAACCTCACGGCATTCCAAGAATGATACGAACACGAACTCCTAGGCTATACGCCGTTAACCATTCTAGTTCAACATCGCCTACATGTATCTTCGGTACCTTCCGTCCGAATAACGGCTTTAGTGTAATTACAGCCCATTTTTTAACCCATTAACGGTATATTTACCGCTGCAGGCAATACTTGTATCGCATGTAGATAAACGTATCCTATAGGACATCAAGTGCATTGCGCGCCAATAAAAAACGACATAGAGCAAGTAACAGCACAGAAAATGAAGAAATAAAATATAACTAGTCCACAGCTATATTCAAACTGCCTAGTCATTACATACAAGGTCCGTCACCAAAGTGAATCAATGGACTGTGTTATACAAATGGTGGTTAACGACACCCAGCTGGCTGCATCATTCCATCAGTTTACGGTTTCAATTGCGAACAACGATAGAATACTTACCATTTCCGACAGTTCTCACATATTCTTCTGAGAAAGTAATAAATATAAAAATAAATACCTAAATAATTGACCCAGACAACACAACTAATTCTTATTAGAGAAATGCATCTCTAGTTTTAATACATGATCTGAAGGATTCCTTTCACCTAAAGCACATGTTATATTTACACATTCCAAAGATCAGAAATGAAAATATTATTCTTTTATCCCTTTTACATGGGTAATAAAAATCACCATTCATGTTTTACAAGGAATACAAATTGTCCTGTCAAGGACTCAAAGGTATCCAAACAAGCACTTACTCAAAATTATAATTGAAACTTAACTAACTTTACGAAATTCTCAAAAATTTTGACCGAAAGGGCACAAGTTTAAAATAATTTATTAAATTTATAAAGGTGATTTTGGAACTATAACTTTTATTTTTCAGTTTCAGGTCTGAACCTCAAAAAAAGATTTTAAGATTGTGTTCCTATGTTTCTTAGACTTTACAAACCATATAGTTCGTTAACAGGTAAATGGATAGAATTGGTTGAGGATTAAGTTTATTTCACTCATATAGCCATATGACCGTGTGCCAGTCTACTGGATAAAGGATATCACCCTTTAGGTCATTGGCAACATAGGGTGCCAATATAGCGCCAAAGGAACTTGTTTTAAAGTTGTCCTGCTGCTCAGTGCACCAAAGCCCTTGCTATTAAACCACAACATTTTCTCAGCTTATAACAGATGAAAAAGGAAAGTTTAATGCTTTGAATGAGAACAAATGCATATAAAGGTAAATCGCCGTTTCCCTTACACAAGATTGACAATTTATGAAGTTTGTATATAAACTTGGATGTAAGATATTTACTTATGAAACACAGAAAAAAATAATATGTATGAACATATGCAAAAAAAATGCTAGGTAAGGAATGTCCAGTGGGTTCCATTTAGTAGTTCCATTCACAAAAAAGAAAACATCGGCCGCACAAGTACATGTCAAAAAAGATAGTTTGATTTCTGCAAACACCATTCAGTTTCGTCACATATCTGTAATTTAGGAAAATGAAACCACCATCAGCTTTGTTAACGTCCAGTCCTTGATCTGTCTGTTTCTGACTGTTGTGGCCAAATTCACTAAAGGCTGAAAACCTTCAGATTTTGTGATTCATTTGCCTGTATAGTCCTGCACCATATGTAATGCAACATTCAACATAAAAACTTTATCGTTATGTGTTTGACATTTTGACTGATTTGGTGTTTTGCAGTACAGCACCCTCCTGATGAGAAAGAGTTTAGACACAAATACTGTCTGTAGTATGAAGTGGTTCAGGTAGCCGCAGACTTGCTATCATCAGCAGTCTTGGCGGTGGAGGTGTCCATACCCTCTTCCTCTTTGTCTTTCTTAGATCTCTTACTTTTCTTGTGTTTTGATCTATGGTGATCACTCTCTTCCTCCCCACCTGCTTCTCGTGTTTTACGACTACTATCAAACATAAACAAAAATTCAAAGTAAATGTTTACTCAAACTAGTTTCTTTCTTGGTATTTTGACATACTGAACGTTATTTAAGATATTTGATGACAATGCAAATATTAATGTAGAGTAAAAAAGAGAAGAACTCTTTTGGGAAGGTCGTCAAAATTTCCTCCCCATTTTTTTTTCTGAAAATGCAAATGTCATTTGGAAATATGTTATCTTTTTTACTCAGAATAGACCCCGTCTATATCAGTGCATTTTATTATTATACAATATGTATAACAAAATGTAAGGAAAGGAAGTTTTTCATATAACATCAAAACAGTCAGATACCTTCTTGAAGATCTGTGTTTTTCACTTTCTCTATCGGATCTCTCAGGTCGTTCAGAGCGTTCTCGTTCACGATCCCTCTCCCGAGGTCGGTCACGTGACCGGTCTCGATCTCTTTCCCTCCCTCGATCACGTTCCTTTTCTCGATAGTATGAGTCTCTGTAAAACAAGCATGTGTTAAAATATGTGTTAAAAGAATCTTTATGCTTAACAAATAATTTGCCATACAAGATTTGGGAAGTATTTTTTGTCATTCTCACAGAACTAGTGGTTTGAGAAGACGCAGATTGTCTAAGTGGAAAATGGTACCGCAAGACAACTGAGCCAGTCACACACTGACACTCTTCTTACCAATTTTTGCCATTACCCGTTAAATTTGAGCGTTATGTTAAGAGCAAATTACATTTATTAAAGTCTCTTTTCAGACTTGATAAAGAATTTTTGAGTCTCAGTCGGTGTTTCGACAAATTAATTTCCTGGGTGAACTTCAAATTGCACAAACATGCTGATGAATTTCATGTAAAAGAAGTAAATAATAAGACAGACCTATCTCCCCTATCATAATAGTCCCTCCTTGTAGTTCCAGAATAGCGATAATCACGTTCCTCGTCAGACCTAAACAAGAGTTATTAAAAAAGAATTAATGAAAAAAAGAAGAAGGATGACGATTCAAAACTCTTAACATTAACCTTTAAGAAGAAAGAAGAGCAACACGATGGATAAAATTATAACGGTAAACAGTGAGAAAATAAAGAGTTCATTTGATGTCAATAATTAATTCTTGTTAAAGCGACATGTGTAAGCTGGGGACAAAAACATAAAATAACTTATACCCCTAAGTTGAAAATCCATTTTTCTGTTCATTATATTTGCAAAAATAAATAGCCTTAGTTATGCCCTATAGCTTATAAGAGTAACAGTTGGTTTACATTGGTCCTCTAAAGGACAAGTTATCTGCCCTTAGCAAAAACATCTTCACAGCTTGACAAAGTTTAACATACAACAGTAACACATTGTGACAGTGACAGTCTTGTATCATTAAATACACTCAAGGAGTATTTTAGGCTGCTTTGGTGGGCATTACAGTACTATATTAGTTAAGCGGTGGATTTAAATTTGGGGACAAGTTATGGGACACGTTATAACTGATTGCGTGCTTTATCAGGACATATTAACTCCACCAACCAATAATGTGATTAACTGTTTTTGGTAATAACTGACGCGACAGTACCAGTATAAATCAGACTTACACGCTGTATTCAGAGTCTGAACCAGGACTTCTTCTACCATCAAAATAGTTATAATCAGGTCTGAAATGACAACGATAACGATAAGTCTGACAGTAAAGAAGTATAATTCACAAATTAACTGATTCCCCTCATATGTGCATAGGATATGGCATTATCTTTTCTACTTGCATTCTTTAAACTTGTCTGAAGAAATAATCACACGGAAAGTAACCCCAGACAATCTATTCATTGCACTAACATTCAGCCGTGAATAAAACTTTTAGAGAGAGGATCAAAGTTATTTAAAACCATTCAATAAAATGGATTTGTCTCGAGGAATCTGAGGTTAAATTTGAGTCAAGACTATTTTTTTTTTAAGGGAAACATGCTGGCCGGTTAAAATAAAACTATCTTAAATAAAAACACTTTTAACCGAATCTATTAGCATTTTGTCTGATGATTCACGAAAGCTTAGCCATAAATTGTAAGAGCCCCATGTGACTGGGTGCATGGTACAGCTGGTGCAGGACCGGTGCAAATCACAGGGTAATCACAGTAATGAATTCCATCCCAATATGTACCACCACATATTCAATAATGTACTGTTTCTCCCATGTTTTGTTATAGATATTAACTTACCTTGCATCCCATGCAGGAGCCCCGGGCCCATAGGGTCCACTGTAATTAGAGGACCCGTAATTAAACGAGGACCCTCCTCTCTCATAACTGCTGCTGTTGTTACTCCTAGAGAGGAGATAAAAATGTAGAAAATTGATCAGAGAAATAACAAGATTTATGAAATGAAACATATGCACCAAAGCTGAACTTAACGTGTTACAATCATGTTTAAATTATAAATCATAAAAACAGATAAAAATTGTTTAAGGCATAAACAGCCAGCAAAATTCCATGAGGTATTTTAAAAGGTAAACCAAAGATGAATACTATCAAGTCAGCATATTTACACATGATTCTCTTTCTTCCCCTGCTATTGCAAATAGAGTAATTGCTAGTTTTTTTGAATAATACTCTGCAATTAACTTTTTTCAAATATTATTTATATTAGCATTTTCACAATCATCTGTATTTCAAATCATATCGACAAGTGGTTTAATTATAATATGGCTGAGGGATGTGTGGGTAGATTTATGTATTACCACTAGTGCACCAGCACCCTTTACATCACGGAATATAAATAGAATTAAGGTGAATATGTTTAAAATGCTATCGGTATTCAAGGAGTAAGAGGGCAATCCCTTTAGACAGCCCTAGTGGGAGAGCATTCGGTAGCCATTTTATCACCAGTCTGTGTAGCTCAGATTGAAGAGTGTTAAGGCTGTTAACCAGAGGCAGTGGGTTCAATCTCCAGTGGAATCATGACAAATGCTTTAACTCTTTTCCAGATTGGAGGGGTTTAACTAAACTTACTAATTAGTGAAATTAGTGAGTTAATTTTTTGGGAGGTTTTTTTAGTGAATATAGTAGTTTTTTTTTGTTGCTCTTTCACTAGTGAGTATGGTTTAACTCAACATTTATAAAACATATCTTTACCTTTCAGGAGGCGGTCCCGACCCAGGTGGGGGATAGTACACTGAAACAAAATTCATCACCATTTTATCTTCATAAATATAACACCTACCCTAAATCCTCAACAAATTGGACCTCTTAGGACACAAACTTTAAGTAATTTATTGATTGTTAAAGTGCTAATTTGGAACTAAAACTTACATTTTCTGGTAATTTATAGTCTGAACTCTATAAAAATGTCAAAATTTACACATCTTCTTATTTGCATAAAATTTCCATTTATAAGTTGTAAAGAGGGTCGAATTTGTCGAGGATTTAGGGTAATGTGGCCATATGCAAGTAATTATGAGTAATGTGTTTGTAAACAAAAACAAATATTATTTCATTTTTGTTTAAAAGCAGGCCTAGGGAAAAGAACTGCTACTAAACATTAATATAAAGTCTTGTTTAAATCTAAGCTTTTCAAAATCTATAGAAAAAGAAAATATCAAGACTTTTTGGCCGCTACTTTATAATTTTATCATGAAATTTGTATCTTATATGTGAAGCACAAATGCATTAAAAAGAGAGCAAGAAGTATGATCAAATTAGCCCGAATCTATGCAGCGCAACGGTGACAACATACCTAAACCATCATACGGGTTGCTAGGGGGTGGAACAGGGTACCCAGGCGGTGGCACAGACACCCCAGGGATAGGGGGAACACCTATGAACAGTAAAACACACACTGTGACAGACAGGGAACATTGATCACAGTAACAATGTACAAAAAGCACACTGAACCTTTAGAAGCATCCCAACGCCGTCCTGGTAAAGCACAATCTATGAATATTCATATTAAACATTTATAATGGAGCAGTATTGCAGGTCAAGTGAAGAAAAAAAAGATGTCCTGTCAGCCAAATATTTCTTGATACTTAGTTTAGCATTGCTACATAAACCGTATTATTCGATATGTAAATAAACACAGAAATCTATATTTGTAATGTACAATCAGTGACAATGCGTACAATACAACCACAGCCCACAAGAGACACCAGAATACCAAACAAATAAAGCATAAAATGTTAATTCACAATATATCATTTTTTTAAATGATTGAAATGAACAGTATTTTCGTTTTTTGGGATAACACTCTCTGATACTGAACAGATTCTAGTTCAAAATGATTTTTTTTTTTTGCAGATTGAGACCCTTGCAGGAATCGAACACACGACCCTCAGAGTCAGGCACCGAGTCGCCAACAGTAAATGCCGGCCACCTAAACCACTAAGATGTCTGCCATCTAGACTCCAGCTATCTAGCCTTCTATTTTGTAGAAGGTCGGATGGCTGAGTGGTTTAGGTGGCTGGCATTTACTGCTGGCGACTCAGTGCCTGACTCTGAGGGTTGTGGGTTCAATTCCCGCAAGGGTCTCAGTCTTCAAAATTTTCTAAACTAGAATATGTTCTGTATCAGAGACTGTTATCCCAAAAAACAAAAATATTTTCCACTTTCTAAGACACAAAAAATATTACTTTGATTGAAATGAAGATAAAAGGTGAAGAAATGTGAGTTTGGCACTCTTTTTTAATTTGGAAAAATCCTTTAAAAGATTTTATATTAAATACAAAACCATGATGTAACAAATTTGCATAATGTGTAAAAAAAAAAGAGATAGAACCTGTGTGCTAACCTGGGGGTGCCATGCCCGGAGGAGGCATACTGGGTGGGGGCATACTGTAGTCTGGTGGTGGGTGCATGGGTGGGGGCATTCCTGGGGGTGGGGGGCCAGACGGATACCGCCGACTGAGAACAAATATAAAAACAACGGTTATAAATACATCAAACAACAGAATTCTCAGTGGGAACCCTTGTTAATTCAGCAGTCGTAACTTATTTTGGGAAGCTCTTCGATAACG
>JAVFBZ010038142.1:0-10754 GCA_032466195.1 Katharina tunicata
ATGTAGATATGGATAAATATCCGATGGCTCTGTATCCTGCGAGTCTGCGCTATAGGTATATGATAAATATATATATACTGTCACCTCGCGTTAGTCCCACCTACAGTGTAAAAAGCATTTTGACCATTTTGGTTAGTCCATGCATCTTCCTCCTTTTATACAACGATAAGGCGCTTGCTGTATGAATAAGCCAATTCCACTAATAATACTAATGACATTTTCGTTTTCAAGGATGATTGGGGTAGCCAAGTACCGTTACTTAATTTAAACCAAGTGTTCAGTACACTTCCAGAAGCCGGCCATATACTACCAGACCAAGCATATGTTATCGTAAGTTAATGAAGTTTGAGTTTTTATGTCATTAAATGGGTGAAGGGGTACTCTGGTCACTGGCAGATAAGTCACAATCCTTAAAGAATACAAACACCAACAATCATTATTAGGTCTAGCTAATTAAATTTGTTCCTAACTTTGCAGCAATAGATCTTCCTGTAATCGAGATTATTAAAACAATTTTAAGGTTACCCATTAAATCCAGAACCCGCCCATGAAAGAACTGTTAAATGTGTTTGGCCTAACTCCCTATTTTATATCTACAAATATAGGACGACCGTTTATATTACAGACATACACATCATGTTATTAATAAGGCGCCATGCTGTTGCAAGAATTTAGGTAAACAATATGGCCAAAAGTTAACGTTTATTGGAATGGCTTATTCGGTTATAGAAGACACTTACTTTGCAGGACATCTTAAGAATTCCAAATAGGTTATTGTTGTATACTGATTACCTGGAGCTATGAAGAAACCCTGGTCTCTGTTTAAAGGCAGTTTCTTCTACCAGTGTAATCCTAAAGTTACTTCTCCTGTTTTTATGTTTATATGTGGTAAAGCTGAAAACCTTTTTTTTTGGATAGATTACAGACTGGTCATCTGCAGTTAAATGCTTATTTAGCTAGATTTCATTTACATGATTCCGATCTTTGTGATGCATGTTCTGTGGAAAAGTATATCAGTAATTTTATGAGGTTTTGTCCTAAATATCAACATCAGAGAACTAATTTAGTTCATGCTTTGTCCAACGAAGGTGTACACTCCCCATCAATAAGGAACATGTTATAACCGGTAAGAAACCAGAACAAGGTGTTTCAAGTAATTGTAAATTACTTAATTAGCATTAATATATTTTAATGTTTTCTGCACGACTCCTTTGAAATCTTAAGCTACTATAAAATGTCTATGCTGGTCGTGGAAGTCAATTGCCTAAAACGTATTTTTGTTTTTTGCTGTGTTAATGCTTTTCTAATAATGTATGCCTCTGTTGTGTTATCTGTTGTATAAAATCTATAACCTCTTTATATGTCATGTATTAAAAGTATGTTGCATGCCTTCCCTGTTTACATGTGCTATGTTGCATGCTTTCTGTGTACATGTATTGATTGGTGCTGTGGTAATGCTTTAATAGTTATATATGTCTCTGTAACCCGTTGTGCAAATCTTAAAACCTGTTTCATGTGTGAGACTTGCTGGGGAGTGCACTTTCCACACAAGTGCAACCTCGTGTCGGAGGAGTGGCAGCGTCTTCCCGAATGAGAAATGTATCGGTTCATAAAAAGCAACTTTCTTCGTTGTTCGAGCGTCATCACTGCACGGGAATACCATACCCGTTATTGCGTTTTTATTATTGTCCCACCCTTCACCTCAATTACTTTGAAAGTGCCTTTTACTAACCTGATCCCGTTTTCGTTCGCATTTAATGTTTATCAGAGAATGATGTAATCGTTTATGATACAAACAGATGTCATTTATTTGAGTTGAACGTTACACGGCAGCTGGGTGAAATAGTTCAAACCCAACCTCAATCCTATTTAACATGTACGGGACATGTTGGGGACGTGCAGTTCCGCATAAAATTGGGTGTACACATAGTCAGATTCGATACTAGCTAGGAGAAAGCATGCGTAAACCATGAGTGAATATAGTTGACAACGGTAACAACTGACCGGGGCAGCGCCGTGGCTCCGTGGTTGAGTGTTGGTTTACAGAGTCCCGTACACTCTAAGCGGAATAGGATCTATCCCCCAGTGGACCTTAGGTATATCAGGAAAGTTTTCCGTTGGCTGTTATTTCCAGTCAGTTATTTCCTATATATATAGTACATGTAATATCAAAACAAATTTGTTGTTCACATAGTATTTACAGCTGGTATTTACACAGATTAATTCTGTTAACATTAAGTATACTTTGATTATTAAGTAATGACCAATCGTTATGCAATTCAACATGAATAAAATAATTTTCTTCTAAATACAGATTGATAGAAATAATGAAATGAATTGATAAATATAAAATAATACAATGTGTAGAGAAAAAAAAAAGCAAAAAAAGGAATGATAAACATATTTATGTGTTAGATTTTGAGCCCTATATATCACAACCATAACAGTTAAATGCGAAAACATTTTTTCCTTGCCGTCCGGCTATATATGGAGCATTATATAGATGAGCATAGAGTCGAACAGAATCTTCCTCCGTAGCCAAGTGGGACAGCAGTTATTGGCACTAAAGCACAATAAGAAAAAATATATAGGTGTGTAAGCTGATTGATCGGCTTTAATCAGTCGATATCTCTGTGCCAGTGCGATTACTCTTGATACAAAATATATAGGTGTGTAAGAGTATACAAGGTAGATATAGAGCAACAAATCATGCCCATAAACGCAGCAACTAACAGATGTAAAAAATACAAGCATCAAAAGTCAGACATCGTTCAACATATGTATAACCCAACTATGAATGTTTTTTAGGCTTTTTGAGGACACAGATAACGATACCCTAATGTTACGAAAATTAAATGGCATATTTTCTTTAAATGTGCTGTTATTGCAGACGATTTAGTCTGTATTATTTTTCGTCCAACAGAACACCAAATAGTACTGGGTTTGCTAAAGCATGATTAATAGACGGGCAAGTCATTTCTTTTTTGTGCAGTTTTGTCACCCGCATTTGCAAAAACCTTGGAACATATTAACATCTATATCATTCTGACTTGATTCTACATGTGTTTAGAACATATTTCTGACAACCTTGGTTGTTTTCACCATATAATGTTTCCCGTATGCTTGGGTAATTGAATTGTGTTTTTTTGTGACGAAGAATGCGATAGTGGTTATTTATTCCACCCCACATACCTCATAGATTGCAGAAATACATCCTAAAAACCTTGACACAAAACGATAATTATCAGCAATTAACGTCTCGCTGTACATCTGCTTAATTTCATCAAAGCGTTGTCAGCGTTAAGGAACTATGGCAGTATGCAGCAAACTAGTGACTAGTTTAATGATATGAGGTTAAAACAATTCCTTTTTCGGAAATTGTTTCTTGTGAGCTCTAGAAAATCCTATTATTTATCCAAAGGACTTAATAGACCGATGCTATCTTAAACTCATTCCACCCATACACAGTTGTTGCAACCAACCTTAAGATTTAGTTTAATATTACAGCAGAAATATACTGGAAATTTCATCTTTTAAACAGTTTCACCACATTCAAATTCATTATTGTTAAATGTTATACCGTGACTTTTACTATTACCAAATTAACAGTAGACGGTTGCAATATATTGCAATATGCCATCCTGTCTGACGGCCAACGTTTACCTCAAACTGAAACAAGATCTTTTTCACTTGTGTATTAACTGATGAGATGTTCATTATGATTTATGTAAAACGTTAATGACACTGTATATCAACTCGAAGACTAACTAATTTACGTCGCTAAGCCAAGTGGTGACAGAAAACACCATATGCGATATATCAACAAAGTAATCAACACAGGGTATTGACAGGACGTTAAATAAAATAGGTGTCGTAATGCCCCTTGGCTCAGAAAGCACATATACCAAAGAAGTTCCCAGTGAACCACGTGCAGTTTGAAGACTGGAACAAAGCTGTTATTTTAGTTAACTATATATACCTGGTATGTATTAGCAAGCTTCTTCTCTAAGAGGCATATAGAAGTCGAGACACTTAAAATAACATAAGATATTATGGATATTCAACTTCTGGTATATTTTCGGAACAATGTCCAAGGTGATAAGGCCGTTTCCAAGCAATGCGCGAAAACTAAAAACTAACTACGAAACTGTCCGAATAAATTTAAAATGCAGCATTGTATTTCGCCAAAAGGCAATAGGGAATATCGAACCCTTTGTGTTTTTTTGTTTCTCTGTTATGGACTTCTGAGCTTAATCCACATAAATTCGGGACAGTATAAAGAAAACAAATAGAGAGAAGTAATACAAGCTAAGAACGGGCTAGTAGTCATTGCTTGAAAACGTTCTTAGCATCTAGGCCGAAAAAGTTGCGCATAAATTATACCAGCAGTTGAATATTTATAATATCTTATATTATGAACATACTTAATTTACTAAAACCGACTTGATTTCTGGGTCAAAATATTATTCATATCTCCACACAGGAGGTTGGCTGTTAAATGCTGAGTGTGCTATTAAAGTGTCATCACCCACCTCCAAGTATTGGGTTTTTAGTGATGGATCACCAGTCAGCATGAAACATATATTTCATTCAGAAGCACGCTGACTTTTATTACATTCCGACTGTTTTCCCAAATTTACAGTGGCATGCCGTGTTCGTTCTTAAGCCCAGAAGCAATGGCGGGAAGCGCCATGTGTAACATATCACCGAGAAGGTAGATGCCATTAGGATTAATAACCACTGTGTCTGTTGGTCTTTAAGTTCCTGTGGTGAGATCTGTTAAGGTCAAATTCTAAATATATGTGAAACATTCCCATTGAGGCATTGTACGAGTGATTTTCCAGCAAAACAAGAAAATTTGTTTATGATATTCAGTTAGTAGGTTTAACGCGAACTGTTAAAAATGCAATATAAATGTCAATAAAAACGGTTTAGATTATAATTATATTTCGTTTTCAAATGCTTCATATTAATGTTGCTAAAATGAGGAAACTAGTTGCGAAATAAGCTGAATTTAAGACAGGATATGCTAATGGTTATCTTCACGTCTGATTAAATGTTACAATCCATATCCATGATCCTACCGACTTCTTCCTGATTTGTCAATAATAAACTGAGATAAGATGTCTTGCCTTTGAGGATGGCCAAGCGTTTTCCCTCTGTATGTTCAATCATCACAAGGACTCCGCATCCGAGAATCACTTAAATGGAACTTGATTGATCAAATGAATTTGATATTGACTAAAGTAACGCCAATAGCCCTTGCTCAGAACACCATTGAGTGCAATGGCACTTTCAATTTGACGCTCCACGGGTAATATTCTTCGTATAACTCACACTATAATTTCTGATCGTGAAACATTTTGACATATCTCTCAACTGCAATTGAGTAAACGATAAAGCGTTTCTATTGGAGCTACAAAGGCAACATTCACACAGATCTATTAAGGATATAATGCAAAATTAACGCGACTGAACTCCGAACGGAAAATTTATTCATCATGTTTCTTCAATCTTTGAATATTATCTGCTTTTGAGTGCGAAATATTTGCATAATGGAAGATGTAGATGTTCTATCTATTGCGACAACATTAGACTGCTGAGATTATACATCAAATTAAAAGAGTGACCTTGACCGCTGGCATCAACTTTAATACATACTGGTTATAGCATTAAAAACGAATGACGCCAGCCGTTTAACTTCTTATACATATTTTAACTCATCAGTATATTCCTGCTCGATATTGGAAGTTTAGGCATTGGAGCAATCGGCTGTAGACTTCTGTATTATTTATTGACATTACGTTGTATATCTTTAGTTCGACAGTCAATCACATGTTGTATAACTGGCTCAAGCAATCACAGAATTGCCTTAAGAGCCATGGACATACACACACTCTTTGAAATACTTAACGATTTATTACACGCTATTTATATTACTGTAGTATAATCATTTCTTGTGCAATTTATTAACTATAAGTTTGATGGATTTCATTTTAAATTGTCCATTTTGGTAGTGAATTAAGATTACAAATTATAAATAATATGTATTATGGGACTAAGTGGGTTCTTTGGTCATTTTCTGTATAAGCATGTGACCAAATCAAACCAGGCACTGACTGCAATGAATATTGTATTACGGACTTCGTGTATTTTGCCGATTTCTATTTGACTTGTCAATGACATTATATGGTTTCCTCCTTTATTGTGCGCTCAACATTTGTTCTGTGCTCTCGTATGACTTTATCGACCCTATTCTTGACAGAAGTGCAACTGAATTTTTAAATCTAAATCTACGTGTTATCAACGCCAATGATACCATATGCTTGTAAAAGATTCAGTGCAATAGTACTTGAGTTTAACGCCTGTTGGTTTATATTCATCGTTTCGAACAACTGAAACTTTGAACTATTGAACGCTGAAAGGATTATAGATCTTCAATTATATCGAGGGTTCTCTGAATTGAATAAAGCCTCAGAACTTGTCTCTCTGCATAGACGCTAATTCACACCGAAATATAGCAATGTAATTGAAAATAAACACGTCTCTAGATTCGTAAAGAATTCTGTCTCCAGTATATTTGGTGAATGCATCTTTGAGTTGGAAATGATTACACCAAATTAGATTGTAGCTCTCCCACTATGCTCACTTTGGTTTGGATGCAATATTCAAAAGATATTGGCACTGGCACAAATATTTCTCTCTAGTGTTTGAAACAGTTATGCAATTCTAGAAATGCTTTTTTTCTCGTTTTTACAGTATTTTTGCGTTACAACCGTACCACTGTAATACGTGCGTCTACCTATTCACAACTTTGGTTCAATATATATATGTATATTTTTAGATGGCGTGAAGCGTTTGCTATTCGTGTTAAAGGAAAGACAAGAACCACTGCACAAGCCCAATCCACCCGCACCATATAGGTTTCAATCTTATATTATGTTATCTCGCTTTTTGCAAAACTTGCTAGCGCTGGAATACAATATATATTACGGTTATGAGTTTGAGGCAAAATGACAAAGAGACAAGCAGTAAACTGAATTTCATCGACAACTGTTATATTTAATAAAATAGAGATCGTTAATGTTGCTGAAAAAAAACTTGACGTAGGCAAAAACAGATGTTCAAACTTTTAAATTTTGTGTTGAAACAACATTTTGTATGGAATTCCTGTTCTGTTGATGAAATAAATCATTTAACGAAAATCATATAAACAAAAAACAAGCGCAGATAGCAATAGATCATAATTACGAACAAGTACAATGCCTTTTTTATTTCACTATTTTTACATAACTACTGTGAAATGCTTTATAAGATAGAATATGTTCAAAGCCGTTGATAAAATTAGATTCTTAAATCCTCTCACAATATTCTTAAATACCGCCTGGGAAATGATGTACAGACATCAAGAATCAAGAAGTGTTTTTCAGCATTGTAGTAACGTTAGGCCTATGGCAGGATTTTTAAATAAAAATGAAAAAGTGGCCCTAACAAAGACCTAGATTGCTCACTTATTCATTTTCCCTTCCTGTTATTATGGTAATAACTTGCTTTTTTTGCCATTAACCATTTTCTTTTCTAATCATTTTGTGGCGCTAAAATGAATTTACAAATGCTTTTTGATATATAAAAATATTACAAAGATAATATATCCCTGGCGTACAAACTGCGGATTATATTAATATAATCTTAATATTTACCCAAAAATATTATTTTCCAGGAGTGCACAGGAAGAACACTTCTTCCAATAGAGAAATGAAGGAGCCTTGTCGTAAGTAACGTAAGTAGCGTGTAAACAGTTGATCGTACTGCTGAAGGTCTCGGAGAAAGACGTAGAGAACAATCACACCGGCATTCCTTCTTGGAAATGGTTCTATTGATTTTCTTTTTGGTAAATGCCTGTAAATTGAAATCCTTGATCAGCCTAGCTATTCACAATCTAAAGTAAAATAACAACGATTCAGCTGCCGGCGAACATGTGTAACAGAGGTGGAAATAAACACATTATTTATAAATCTGCAATGTGGTAATATTCGTCATAAATCCAGAATTGCAGACAAAGCTGACAGATCATTGTGACTTTTTAATTGTCTTTGTGGGGCCGTTTAAGTACATTGTTTAATTGTATTTTGTGGATTTGTTTCTATTGCTGTAAGGTTTTGTGTTAGATTAATTCGACACAATGTTATTTCTTCTTAAAACCCATCATCAATAAATCCGTATAATCCCCTGTGTAACTCCTTTAAATGCGACCAAAATATTCTAGGGAGTCATAATCTCTGAGGAAGATTCTAATATTTGTATGAAAATTAAACACTATTCAGAATAAAAGTTATCTGGCTAATTCGATGCACGCCAAGGACACTAAGTACACAAATCTATCTCTAACATGTTTTATTTATTCATCAAGAGTGTGCTTTTTTTTGTTTTATTTAATCTTTCATCTTATCAGATTGCAATGTTCCATTATATTTGCCGTTAGCTTCTCATATCTCTATATATATTGTTTTTATTTAAGCAGCACTTGCATGTATGTCACTGGGCATTTGACCAGCGCTTGATAGTTGTGGTTTTATTTCCAATTAGACAATCAATAACGTTTTGTACAATTGCTGTTCCAAAATGCAGAAAAAACAGTTAATGAGACTCCATGGGGCTGTTGTTTGAATATAGAAGGAGCAGCGTGGTTTTAATTGTAAGTTAAAGACAAATTTTAACTCCAAAGATCTGCGTTAAGTTGTTAAAAGTAGTTTCATATTTTTTTAAATATATTATTGTAGTGTTAGCATTGCAGTGTTAAACATTTTCTAATGCACAATAACATAATTATTACACCCAAAATTTGTCATCGTGTGTTTGATTTCATTGTCTTTGTAAATGATATTTCTCCTTAATGGTGACATTGTTACTGGATATTTATTTCTTGAAAAATGGGGTAAAATGATTTTGAAACAAAAAGAACTAAAACGATGTTTATTTTAAGTATGAGAACGACAGTACAGAGGCAACGAAATTGTACCTTTATGAACTTTAAGTCTATATACAGATTAGCACATCGGAAAAAAAGTTTCATGGCTTTTAAATAATAATGATGCCACATTCTGAAAACGTTTAAGTCATTCCGAGTTGCAAATTTGAACTATTCAGTATGTAACAGCCTACCACATATGTATTAAACATACTTTGTTTCAACATTAACAGTAGTTCAAAAATTAACAGATGTAAATGCCTTCCTCGTGACCTGAAGGATGACATGCCGACTTATTTTCTAACAGTCTTTATTAAAGAGAAACTACAGATACGGTGGACATACGTCAACTGTCCAGAAGGGATGTGGCGAATCAATTATCCTCATGTACATTTAGTGTTGAAGCAGGTTATTTATAACTCGAAAATTGTATTTCAGGAGGAGAATAACGAGACAATGTTGCTGGCAATCGCTGCCCAACTGAGTTTCTTTTCCACTTACGTCGGCAAACTGAATTATCTCCGATTGACCTGTACAGGAATTACGATTCAGCCTCCTTATTTTTCTGGAATTTATATACTGAAAATGCAAACATTCTAAACTCTCGAAAAGGGCAATCTTATTTAATCCCATTGAAAGGGTATTGCAGACAAAGCCGTGTGTATGTTGTTGTGACATACCTGGTGAACAAACCTTTGTGTAGGTTAACGTCTCAGTGTGATTGATCGAAACCTAGTTCCCATGTTTTATGATAAACTGGTGGCTTTCTACTAGAATACATACTTCATGGAGTAATATACTATTGTTATGTAAGAGTCAGTAATGCTGGTCTTTGTATGTCTTTATGAGGTTGGGTGGTTACCGTATAAAGCAACTGCCATAAATAACTGTTTCTGTTTTGTCTGTAGTACCGTTTCCTGTAAGAAGTACGGAGAATTGCCACAAATAATGTAATGCAACATTGAACAAATTTATCTAGAATATGAAATTATCTATCGGCTTTAATTAGTCAATATCCCTGTGCCGGTGATTACTCGTTATAAAAAATACATATACACACATACACATACGCATACTTACATATATACACATATATATAATGATTGTATATCAATGGAGGCAAGGAAAATTTTCTTTCTCTACATTTATACAAATATATATATATAGTGATTACTCTTTTTATAAAAAAATATATATAGTGATATAGTAGATCTATGATTTAATTATACAATATCAGGATCAGATTATATATATTGAATGTAAGGACAGAAGCATTATGCATCTTTAAATTCATTTAAAACATTGTAGAGGAAGATGCTTAAATGTTTAAGTGCTCGGAAATCAGTAGTGTTAAAAAAGGTAGCGAAGTGTAATCTCAATATCTGTGTTTGGGGGATTACTACTATTTATATATTTGCATCTGAGTGTTTGAACAAATTGACAGTGCAATAAATGGTGCAATTCATCCCTGATCAAACCGGAGTCGCAAAGAGGACATGTTCGCTCCTGTCTTGGTATATTGTTCCACCTTCCAGTCTCCACTGATAACCTATGTTTCCTCATTCTAAATTGAATCAGAGAAGAACACAGCTTAGGTTAATTACATACTTTTCTAAAAAAAAATCGTTTTTTATTATGGAGAAAATTTTTCTTTTTGTAGATTTGGAAACTGAAATAGTCCAAGTTTGCTTGTATTGATCAGTTAGTCTCTGATTAATAAGGAGTTTGAATTATTTGAGGTTACCAGGGTTTTGATACTACCATACTTCAGACAAGCATAATTTGT
>JAVFBZ010038153.1:0-10754 GCA_032466195.1 Katharina tunicata
TGAGAAAAATATAAATTTTTCATGAGATTCTGTGATAGTGCAAAATTCAGAACTTTTGAGTGTGTATGTTACTTTAACTATTTCTACGGCGTAAAGAAGACGTAACGAACATTTTGATAGTCGACTTTTTGATGTGAAAACAACAGAGTTGTGGTTGTTTAGCTGCTGCATATAATATATAAGATATTTCTACATGTTTTCTGTATATAGAAGTTAACAAATTCGAAATGTGTATAAATGTAAATATATATTTTTCTGTATAAAGTATATATAGGTCCTAAATTCATGTACGTTTATGTTTTTCAGAAGCCGCAATGCACAAGACTGATTTAAATGTCAGTTTTCTATATTATGTTGATATAGGTACATTTCAAATTTAATACACCTAAATGTCTACATATGTATTGTGCAAAAAACGAACAAAATCTCCCAGCCTACGTTTACGTCATTCGTCTTGCCTGCGGTGCTTGACGAGTGTCATGACACCTACCACAGCGAACTTTCCCCGCTGAAAATTGAACGCCTTATTTCCAGGGTTGTTAATAATATAAGCATGACACACAGGGTATATTTACCGACATGCTTAGTTTCCATGGTAACGGTATATAGTCTGGTAAAAGCGATATTGAAATCACTTTAGCGATGCTGTGAGTTCATAGCACAACCAGACTCTCATCCGGTTGTGTTCACGCAGAGCTTGTCATACTGTACTTCCTTCAAACTAAGTGACAAGATTTATCAGGTAGGAACGGGTTTATTCTCAATGAGATTTCAAAGGTATCACAGCAACATTGTCTGCTGCAGAAACCAGCTTCCTGGTTGATCAAAAAAAATAATATTTAAAAAACTTAACATAATCTTTACATAGGATTTTACATAATTTCACCAATTGTATGGCTTTTCAAAACTTAATGATCTCTTCGATGTAGTTATTCAAAGACTTCGGGAATTGCAACTTAGGAAAACTCTGAGTTAGTTCTTTAAATCGTACGTCTATTGAAGATATATATTTTGCCGCGCCATTAGACCCTATTTGTTTCAGAAATGTTATCTCTGTTAATGATACAAAAAATTAACACCCAAAGTACTTGAATTTTAATTATCTCAGTATACAGTATCTTTGCGAAACATCCTCAGACTGATGTTCTTGGAAAACATGCATGTACCGATAATAATGTTTAGAAACATACGAATTTGTATCATCCGATAAAATGCAATGGGGTGTCATATTTAATTAGATCCACTGATTTTCAAAGGCACATCTCTCCCATCCATAGGACCATAGCATAATTATGTTGTTGGTTAAACGTGTCCAAATCAACTGAAACTGTCGTCTATGATTTTCTACATCAATGAATATATTATAACAAGACTTTACACCACAAACTGTCCTCACTGCCGTTTTAGCCTTGCAGATTTTGTAAAAGCCAGTAGTTCCACAGATCAGTTTTGAATAACATAGAATAACAGAAACTCCAAAGAAGGAAGTCATGTTGGTAAAGATAATATATTTCGATGATGGCATAATAAAGCCGAAATATATTATTTATACCAACAAGACTGTTCGGAGTTTCTGTTATTTTAAGATTTTGTAAACTTTAGTAATATAAGTTGTCATGTTCGTGCATGGAGCCCTTCTTAGTAACAATTAATAAAATTAACTGAACTACCAGTTTGAACTACTAGAGTGACATATACCCTGTTCCATTCTATATTAATTCTGTTCACGTGACACCACTTACATGGAACTGTCTGGTTGGTTGGTACCCATCTTAAATTCTGTGGATATTGAAGGCCGATCCCGACATGGTTAGAACGTTTTAATCACCCAACTTCAAATAACTATTTATTTTCATGATGTGAACTAAAGTCATAGGCCTACGTATTGGAAAAAGTGGATTTGCTCACTATGTCTGCATGTCCTGTCCTATTTCTTACCATCAACATTGTCAATCTTTGGATTTTATGATATTTCTGTTTTTTTATAGTGTTTTTTTTTTTCAACCCGAAGTTGAAAAGTTGACTTGCTTATTTGCTCAACATTGACAATCTTTGGAATTAATTTATAATATTTCTTTTCTTTTTTTTTTGTTTTTTTTTTTAAGTGATAGAATAAGTGCTTGATTATATTTACACAATTAATGCCTCAAGCTTTACCAAATGAATTACCCTAAGCTCATGTTTTTGTTCATGCTTTTGTCATTTTATGCATAATTTTTTGTTGTTGAGACGCAGACTGTTATTTGTCGTGATTTTATATAAGCACATGTCTGTCTGTGTACAAACCCACGTCTTTCTGACATATGGCAGGTGCTTCAGGGAAATGCATACGCAGTCTCAGATTCGAGTCGAATCAAGTTCACACAAAAAACATACAACCATATAACACATGGTCGCATGTCCATGCAATGTTCGGCCATTAGTTCCAAATATCTTCGATAATTCTGGCTCCTGTGTGATGCATTGTATATACTAAATCCATTGTCGGCATATACGACACTTATTTGTTGTACTTCAATAGCAAGTTATCCAATTGGCCGAAGTATCCACAAAAATCTTCATAATAATATTATATCATTTATTAAGTGACATACAGTTTTCCTGATATATGAATTTGGTGGATATTTATAGCGAAACTTCAACGTGTATGGGAGTTCAACAAACACGAAACAAAAAGTGCAATAAGGTACTGAAAAACTTTAACACTGTCAGATAAGCATTTTGGCACATCTGGGGGGTTTCGTCTAAAATAACAATACAACTCAGCCGATATCTATGGCCCGAATATACACTTTTTTTTTTTTTTTTTTTTAGCGATCTGATCTCTTTTGACATCAAGTCCATAACAAACACATTACAGTCAAGCACGCTTGATGATTTCATCCTACAATGTTCTAACAACACGTAGAACTGGAAACATGCAATGGAATACTTTTTGTCTGGTTTAAAAAGGGACCATTAACAGCATTTCCCCGGATAGCTAGGTGGTAAAGGTGACCGGCATTTACTGCTGGCTTTTCGGTGCCTGACTCTGAGGGTGTTGGGTTCTATTTCCGCAAGGGTCTCAGCCTACACAAATGCCTTAACTAGAATCTGTTCAGCATCAGAGAGTGTTATCCCAAAAAACGAAAATACTGCAGAATCGATTTCTGCAATTCAAAAGGAATTGTCTGTATATGCAGATCTCTGGTTTACCCAATTTATTTTCCCATTAAATGTGTTTTATTTTCAGAAGAATGTCGGAACGCCGCCAAGATCAGCGAATCTTACCACCCATTAAAAAGTCGACCTCAAAGGGTGAAGATAAAGATCTTGAAGTCTCTACACACCGTGAAAGTACAAATATAGCAGAATCCTTCCCCAAGATGAAACCAGACGGACGCTCTCATCAGCCTGTCGCCGCAAGTATAGGCTTGGAAGAATCGTTTGGTAAATTAATACGTCACAGACACTCATTTCAGCGTCAAGAAAGTCTTCCAGGATCGATTTTACCCGGACACCAGCAAAGAGTTTCAAGGATTAGATCAGAGGATCAAAGACTATTTGCGCATGCTCAGGGGGCATCTTTTCCAAACCTGTCTTTCCGGTTAGGTATAGCTTCTGAATACGACTTAAACTCCCCATCCGGGATGGCAAAAAGTAACCAGAAATGCACACAATTATTTAGGTCTAAACAACTAGGTGGTAACCTACCGTTGAGTGGGGTAAACTATAACGAATTTAACCCGTCTAGAAAAAATGGATATTTGCGTGATGACGTCGTTGTCTCTGACACCGCCGCCAGGCAACCGGCTGAGGATCTTTCACCGCGCTGTTTATATGAAATGCAACTGCGATATAACAACCTTGTAAAATTGGACAGTCACATCAGATTCAAAAACTCTCAAGTATTAAGGGGGGAACGAATTCGGAAGCCGCATACCCTTCCCGGGATACGAGCTCAGCTTGACTCAAACTCTCTAAACGAGGATGTAAACGGAAACCTTGAACTTCTCGCTGTTTTGTCTGTTAAACAAGCTAACGAGACGGGAAAAGAACGCGGATGTGTCAAACGTTTTTGTTCTAATACGTCGGAGGACTCAGTTGCGCCCTCTAGACTTCATTTGTCTTACCAAGATACCATCGACAGCCAAGAAGCAGGAGATAGAAGATCCGGGTTTTACAAAAATCGCAAAAAGTTGAACCAAAGGAAAATATTTTCGGAGCGAAAACAAAGAGGCGAAGCTTTACATAATGACAATGAACAAGTGTTGATAACACAGGCATTACGGTTAGGAACTGCGCAGTGTACCAAGTCAAAGACGTCATGGAGAGAGTTTCAGGGTAGTTATGCTGCACCATTGACCAATAAGGTAGAATGGGATGTGCCCAGACCGTCAGCTATGGTGACCATATCTGGAGGCTGCGGAAGTGCTTTACATAAGTCTATCAACATAACCCTCCCAGACTGCAAGTTAAAGGGATCCCCTGCAGATTGCTCTCTCAATCCCGTGTTAAGCCCCAGTTCCGATAACGTCTTTTCAAACAATGGAATAACTCAGTTTGATTTTAACGAGGATAATTCGATACAAATGGATAAATCACGGGATTCAAGACAGAGTTCGAATAAATCCAAGACCGCAAAATCACAAGAAGAATTGGCGCTAAACTTAGCAAGAGTGGACACCAACGGCCTTTCTGTAGCCCACGAAAATGACGTATTTACGGACGATAGTTTCTCGGAGGTTCTTATAGAAACTGAATTTCCGGAAGACCCTCATATAACAGAGACGGATGTTTTATTGGATGACAGAGAATCTGACACAGATGAAGAAGTTAAACAAGCTATGGGCGCAATTGCTGTTGACATTAAATGTCCAGACTGGATACCTAGCAGCCCGGGATCCATCGAGGCTCAATGCACTGGTTCGAGACCCAGTACTCGCTCTGTTATCGTAAAAGACTTGTTGGCGGTGCCGGAGAGCAATGTTACTCGCTGTGTAGAGGTGTTATCCTTAGGCAGCGTGGGTGGTACCGGGGCTTTTGATATACCCGAGATCAGGATGATTTGTGCCACACCACTACCACCCGGATCACCTGATATATAAAGTAAAACTCGGCATAATTCTTCAACTGATTGGCACTTTATTTTGCCTGCCACAGTTCCTTTTTGCGTTCAGTTTGGGGATCATCATTTCATGGCCTTACGATTATAAGTGCCACCACAATGCTATGCGGAAGTCCAATTGATCCCGATCGAACAACTGTTTACAATTATCGTACTGCAAAAATGACTGAAACCTGATATTTTTAATTCAATAAAAGGCTCTTTATAGCTTTCATTCATTGGTTGGAATGTGCTTCGAACTATTAAACATCTTGTAGGCATTGGTTGCCTTAAAATGCATTGTTTACAGGAATAGTTTTTGGTTAAATATATCCAATGCTTAAAACAGATTTACGCGTTGTCGATTTTATTATTTAAGCCTGCATGGTCAATGTGGTATAATGTAAACATCTCTTTACTTATCTTTTGGCAATGCTGACAAAGTTGCAGTATATTAAAATATGAAACATTCAAGAGATAATTACAAAGCCAAGAATGTGACGTACTATCTGTTGTTGCTATAAATGGAAATGGAATTTTATGTTATTGATGGGTTTGCTTTAATGCTTATCGCCGTATTCAGGTTTATGTCACGTATACGACGGCTATACCACTTTAAATGGTACCAGAAGAAAACCGGATACGGTCTATGTCACTTATTCTACCGCTATAACACTTTAAATGGCATGGCACTAGAAGGAAACAGGATACGGTCTACGTCACGTATACGACGGCCATACCACTTTAAATGGTACCAACAGAAAATCGGCTAAGGTCTATGTCACTTATATGACGTTTATATCACTTTAACTGGTTCTAGAAGAAAACGGGATATGGTCTATGTCACTTATTCGACGGCTATACCATTTTAGCTGGTACTAGAATAAAACCGGATACGGCCTATGTCACATACGACGGCTATACCATTTTAACCGGTACTAGAAGAAAACCGGATAGAGTCTATGTCACTTATATGACGGCCATACCACTTAACTTGTACTAGCAGAAAAACTGAAAAGGTCTATGTCACTTAAACGACGGTTATAAGACTTTAACTTGTACCAGATAAGGTCAATAATAATATATATGACGGCTATACCACTTTAAATGGTACCAAAATTAAACTGGATACGTTTTATGTGACTTGTATGACGGTTATACCATTTTAACTGATACAATAAGAAAACCGGATACGGTCTATGTCACTTATACGACGGTTATACCACTTTAACTGGTACTAGAAGGAAACTAGATATGGTTTGTGTCACTTATACGACGGCTATACCACTGACAAAATGTCGTCACAAATTTTAACCCCTTCCGAAACCAAGTTCAAATGAATTTCATTTAAAGGCATTGCGTGACCGTGACCTTTGACAGTGACCTTAAACACGGCAACGACAATTTATTCTTTTAAACGAAAAGAGGGATGGGCAATTATTTTGTTATATGGTTCGGTAGATACCTTTAAATGTATTTGCGAACAACATTATCCTGACATGTGTTTATGTTTATGTTTATTCACCAATAAATAATAAAACAGATCGAAATAAGCTGTCATGGTTGAACAGAATAATAAATATGCAAAAATAATGGCAATGGTTATATCAATAAACTAGCGGTGCAACGACACGTCGATATCGCCAAATTATCGTATACAATGGATCACGATACGTCGCCATGAATGTATCGCGATATATTTGGAAAAAATAAATTATTCTTAGTTTGGTAGGATAGCCCAGGTGGAAAAAAAAGTAAATCTGCGGTTAGGCATCACCAAGCAGCTGGCCATTTGTTTGATTTAGTATCATCATCTGAAGCCCTAATCTGGCTGACATTTGATTTTCACATGGAAAGTCAATAAAATCCCAGTGTAATGCGATACTATCGTATCGTGATTATATGTCACAATAAGTATCGTATAGAGTGATCAGTGAGTCGTTACACCCCTACAATAAACGGAGAAGCTTGTGCATCGTAAAAGAGTAATATTTCAACCAAGAGATATGCTGAGTTTGAATGAAAGTAATTTGGCGGTATTAAAGCCCCAGAGAGCTTGATCTATCCCGTAGATAAAGAAATATATATTATTGAGTGGTGACTGAAATGTGAAAATTTCTATTTATATTTTAAACTATTTTGAGAGATTACCGAACTGATAACACAAACAAAGCAATGCAAAACAAACGAAAACATGAGACATTATAATTAAATAAATAAACGGGACCACCAAGGATGCTATTGCAATTTTAACAAGTCAATGTAATGCGATTTGAGCAGAGATTTAAATTGTGATGTAGATAGCAATTGATTTAACTGCACAGGCAGCTTGTTCCATTCCCGAGGACCTGAGATATTAGGTCAGTGAGGCGGGCCCAGCACTCACTCGACCTTTGACCAGCTGTAGCACTTGTGATAATGTACTCACAGAGTTACCAGTCACGAAACCGCCTCCGTATAAGGCAGGGCTCATTAACCCTCGTGCATTCATGAGACATCGTAACGCGGGTCGCATTCTAGATTTTACAAACTAAATTATTATTTTAATATGGTATATCGCACATTCTCGAGGTTGGTATTTTCTTAAAGCTTATTCTTTGGGCCATACTAGAAAAATATAGAAAACCCGGTTTAATTCGTTAAAGTCGATTTTTGGCGTAAATTCTGCGCTATAGTACGTTTTAGAAACGCAGATAGCAGTAACATTTAACTGACCATGACCTTAGAAGACAACCATTACGATGATGTCACAGAACGTTACTTACATTAAAGACGGACGGATGAAACTTGCACTTGATTAAGGAGATCCTTTTGAACAACTTTAAACTTAGAACTATACCACGTACTGACAGCAATTTTGTCTAGACTCTACTTGTGGTCAGCAACGATTACGCAACATGAACTATACTTGATAAGTTGTCACTTCCCTTACGGTTCGAAAAATGAATGTGGCTAAAACAGTGCAATAGCTGGTGAAAACCGAAAGTTTATTTGTAAGAAGGTTTGTATGTGCTTCTTCTCAGTGCAGTAAGTGTGGAGACACTGGACATCTAAACAAACATGTATACATGTTTAATAGGCTTATAGTGTTTACCAGTATTAGAACTGCAATGCTTTCCTGTACGTTGTTGATAATAAGGATACTGGTTTTGTTCCTTATTAAACTATTAACGGCCTAAATATATTATTATACTTAACTAAACATAGTTACGATAATCATTTAGAGAGAAAGGCCGATTACTTAGAAACAGAATTTACGAAGTCAATCTCGGGCTAACCCTTGGCCAAAAATTATGTCTCCTTTCATTGTCGTTTAATTAAGAACAATCCCTAGTTAGGGAAACTTTGCTTCTTCTTAAGAACCAGCACCGATGTAGACAACTAAACGTCTATAGTCTTCTGAAGAGGCCTATTTACATCCATGCACTCTCAGGTGATCAATACGTATCTGAACGGGGATTGTAGTCATATATTGTCATATGTAAAGTCAAGTTGGCCGTTGAGAGTGTAGAATTCCGTTTGTTTAGGTTAATCTTTAGAGTAAAGGTGTTTTTTTTTTTTCAATTCACACATACAAAAGTAATTTTAGCACAACATTAAGTTTCTCTTATAACAAATTATTAGCGTTGCTGGAAACATTCGTGGATCCCATGTACAAGAAAGTAGTGTCGAAATTGGAATTGTCTTTAATCTATCTCTTTTTTATGCTTATATACGTTGTTGTTGTGTCTCAATGCATCCTTCGCGAAACCATTGCAACCCGAGACATCTGGTGAAAAACTTCTGAAGATTAAAAGCTGTAGGCTATAACTATGATCAATTAACAATGACGCACGTTCATACTTTCCTTCAAATGAAAAAAACAAATAACAGCAAACAAATATACCATTGAAATGAAGTTGAGGAACAAATTAACCCTCTTGGGTTTACCAGAGCAATAGGGTTGCCACTATGTTACTATACAATTTGCCTTTTATTTCTGTGGTAGAAATATTTTATTCCCCAACTCTTTTTCATTGACGTATCCCGGTGACTTCAGATTCCTGTCGACCTGCCAGTGTTAATGAGGGGGTTGGATTGGTTCTTTATAGTCTTTTAATATTAACAGAAAATCACACTTTAATGATCTTTTCCTCAACAACCGCGTAGGAATGATGTTGATTACACCTCATGACTCGAGCTTCACACGTTACACCACGTACGTATATAGTCGTCTAGATCGGAGCTTCATCACAACAATTCATATACAAATTTACCGCCTTTTGTTTCAACCATGCACGACAACAATAACGCAGAGTTAGAGGCGTCACGAGGCTTTCCAAGAGTCGTTGAAGACAATTGTCTTTTTGAGCACCAGATCGTTATCATAATGAAGGGGAGCTAATTTTTTCTTTGATGGTTACAATTGACCTTGCGAGTTTTCGCTTTTAGCGTCATTAGTCAACCGCAATTATTTCGTGGCAGATATATTATTTAGGGACTGTCATTTAGGAACATAAACCAAGTAAACACAAATACCTCTACGGCAGAACAGAATAAGAAGGCAAACACTGACATATAAACGTTCAACATACAGTTCCGCCAGAAGACATTACGCGTTTGTTTGTACATGTCACTTGTTATCTTTCTCTTTCAATGTTTAAAGGGGAAGCAAACAAAAACCAAAGTCATAGTCAAATTACACACCCTACCAAGTTGTTAACAAAAATGATATTATATTTTTTGTAGGATTTTTCGTTTTCGATTGAAAGTCACTTTAATTGACTACTGCCAGTATAAGGTATGGAGGACTGTGTCATGTTTTTTTTTTATATTTACTCAGAATTTAACCGTATAGCTAAACAAAACCTGTACAAATATACAGAATAAAGTTATATAGATGATTCACAACATTTAAATATACATTTACCTCAGTGACACTATACAACAAATGTATCATGAACAGTTCATCATATACACTTTACTTACAGTGGTTCAGTTGAAGTGGCTTTCGGTGAAAGAAGAGTAAATCCTACAAATAAATACATTTAAACATATCAGGGTTAAATGACATTATATTAGGCAATATAAATGAGTTTATCGCCCCTTGTTGCGGTGTCGCCTCATGTCTCTATGGTAACGAGAACATGTGCTCGAGAGGAGTCAGCCACAGTGGCACCAAACTGTTTCATCAACCTGTTAAAGCGTTTTATGTTTTTTACTTGGTGTTGGCTGATCTTTAAAAATGCCGTGACTGGTTTGACGTTTGGAAGCAGCGAAGAGAAAAGCAGCTGTAGCAGACAGACAGACAGACAATGCGGGGTAATAGAAGTTTTAGTAACAACTTGAAATGGTCTATAATTTGACTATATAAGCCGCGGTTACACGGCCAAAAATTTATGGGTCTGGGCCGGCTCTGATCCGGATCAGATTTAGGTTTGCGTTTACACGACAGAAAAAGGCGGACTTAATCTGATCCGGATCAGAATATTCCGCCTTTTTTGACCCACCAAATTTGATAGGTAAACAATAATCCGCATCAGTTTAGTTCACCTACAGGTGGCGTCTTTGCAATGCCGTGACGTTGCCTTGGAATGCCGTGACGTTTTTCCATTGTGTAGCCGCTCTCTCAAGCTAGCTGGCAGTGTGCCAAGATTCCCTCGACGCTTGCTGGCAGGGCTGTCAAAAG